>BGPR01021579.1:0-26313 GCA_013235015.1 Araneus ventricosus
CAACTTCCAACCGGGTGCAATTATTCGCAGGAAAACAAATCTGTTTCTTTAAAAGGATACCGCGTAATTGCTGCGAGGGCTTGGGAAGCTTCACTCATTAAAAGCTTGAGCACCGAGACCTGTCGGAAACTGTCATTAATTCCAATTTGATGCTGTTGCTTCCTACATACATATATATTGCGATCTCCTTCCCAAGCATAATTCTTCGCCTCTCAACATTTGCATAGTAATTTAGAATAAATGTTCTTTGCCAACCTCGTTGGCAATGGAACTTAACGATGTAAATTCTTTACTAGGGAAGTTTTTTTCTTTCCTTGATGTTCGTCTGGCCTTTCGCGTTTCAAATTTTGAATTCATTGTGCTCAACGACTTCTGCAGAAATTCGGGTTGTTTGTGAATAAACTCTTTTCTGGCATAACCAAACTGATTTGTTTAATAGCTAACTAGCTTAACCCTCTGTTACACATCTTAAAATGCTCGCCATGTATCTCGATCATTTAAATCTATTCTTTGATATGCTTATCCAGTTTTGATCGTTTTTCCTTTGTAAATACGATAATTAGTCTTAATGAGAATATAAATGAGTATTCTGTGAAGATTATTCAAATCGTAATGCTTTAACCCCTTAACGGTTTTGTCAGAGCTTCACTCGTGCATCGAATTATGGCATTTTTACTCTCATAATCTAAAATCAAGTCATTCATAGATGTTATAACTCGATATAAAAATGGCCGGTAATCCATTAACCCTTTATTTCCCGACGGTACTTAAACGTACTAATTTAATCATGTTTCTTCTACTAATTCAATCAATCTTCGTAATTTGACTGTTTTTTCCGGACAGTATTCACATGAACACGAGGAATGTAGTTCCGTCAGCTAGCAGTAAATGAAGGAAAAAATATTTTTTAAAATTATTAATCAAATTAAGTTATTTTATTTAATTAAAGAATTTTTTCATCTTTCCTGGGGTTATTTTGCATTAAAACATATCTAATGATGCCGAAATAAAATTGAAAAGTTGCTAGTAAGTTAATTCGGTAAATAAAGGATTAACATTTCAAGTGTTCTATGCGCATGTCGTTGACTCAATACAACAACGTATCCCCAAAACAAAAGGTCATCCAATTAGATAGTACAAAAAACTATACTGTTAAGGGGCTAAAAACAGCCGATAGGTGCAAACTGCATGCGTATCTATTAGGACTAACGGAGGATTAAGGCAGTGAAATCGATCGTAACTTCTTTTGAATATCTTTCATTTATGTTTGTTGCCAAAAATCGAACTTTCATCTTAGGAAATGCAGCATTGTACGATTAACCCTTTGCGGATAGGTACGGTGTATAATGTGCGTCACCAATTTCGAGATTGAGGCGTAGGAAATCCAATTAACGAAGAGGATAGAGGCTAAAATTCGGGCTCAAATGTGTATATTATCCATCCATTCAAACCCCTGATCTTATTACACTATAAGCCAGCGGGAGTGGTCTCCCCTAAACTTTCTTGCATACTCCCTAACACATGTAGAGAAAAAAATAGGCTAAAACCCCTAAAGCAGTGGAGAAAAGAAATAAGCGAAACGTCATACCACGATTTCTGAAGGTCGTCCAACACGGAAGTGGAATTAGAAGCCGGCGTGGTCACCAATAGGGCTGGGTGTAAGATAAAGAAAACGAAATTTTCCATTTGAACGCCTTTTTTCTAACCGATTGACACAAACATTGGACAAATCTACAATTAAGGTAAGAAGGCCACGTACCAAATTTCATTTATCTAAGTAATTTTGTTAAGAACTTATTGCGATTAAAAATATGATATTATACAGACAATCGGCCCTTTCACGGATTTGGCCCAAAATTTGATACGTACCTACATTCATGATGATAAAACTGTGTAGCAAATTTTATCCATCTAGCTATTCAAGTTTTTGAGTTATAGTGTTCACATGAACGCAGACAGACTTCTCGTAGATGAATTCTGTCCAAAATTTGATAGAAACCTACAAATTATGTACAAAGATCACACACCAAATGTCATCCCTGTATCTCTAATAGTTTTCGAGCTATCGTGTTCACGGACGGACATAATTCTAAAATTGTGTTTTTCGGACTCGGGGAGGTCTGAAACGTGGAGATTCGTCAAAATCTCGAGTTCGAATTTTTTGACGATTACAATACTTTCTCTTTGTACACTTCGTATACGAGAAAGTAAAAATAAAGTTTTATGTGATAAACAAGCACAGAGTTGGAAAAAATGAGATGGTGTATAAAGTGCGCCAACCTGATCTGAGTGTTCTCAAAAAGTTGCCTGTTCGCAAAGGGTTAAGGTATATAGTAGGCGTATAGGCATTAGGCTGAAATTATATCCTTTTTATTTTTTTTTCTTTTGTTACGTGTGCAAAAGGTCATTACGTGTAACTAATCGTAATCTAACTACTGTTCAGAAACTTTTTCGTATTTCAGAATGTTATTTTTGGTTCCATTTTAATAAATTGATCTGTTACTTATATTTTGCTCTTGGGACTTGAGTAGGAGTGGGAAGAAAGGAAAACCAGTTCATATTATTTCCTTAATTTTAAATTATTTAACAGAATTATAATTTGTTATAAGATAAAACCTTGACACTTATAAAATGGTTTTTGACATGGTTAATGACACTTATAAAATGGTTTTCTAAATACTTGAATTTTTTCATGTTACGCTTCAAAACATTAAATTTATGTAAACAGAAGGTCTCATTCCAACCGGCCGTATTGAGTTTTGTAAGGTCCTTTTATATATGATAAATTGTTACAATTTACCAGTTTTGGTAGAAATGATTCAGCTGAAATGTTTTTGATTTGTTGTTTAATAATCTACAGCTAAATGATTTTGCATATCACCTATGGGGGAGGAATACGCCCGGATCTGTTACTACGGCAACAAAAGAAGATAGAAAGTATGTTATTTCCTGTTTCTTTAGACAGACGGACACTTCGTTCACTGGGTGATAAATTTAAGTACGGTGTGAACAAAATTAACTTACTCGATTAATCGACTGTAGTTAATTAACCCTGTGAGCGGCGGAATCGGCTTTTTCGATTTTTCATGTTCATTTTAAAAGCAGATAATTCGCATTTATATTTTCTTAAATATCCATGGATTTTAATATATTCAGAGATTTAACTGAATAGAAAAAAAAAAGTTCGGTTCATTCACTTTCAAAGCTAATTTTTTAACCTGAAAACTATAAGATAAAATTGTTGCGCGCTGGGAGGGTTAATTTGGAGGTTTAAATTACAGCTTCTCAAATATTAAGATATTAACCCTTAAAGGCCCAGTGTTGCCGTTCAGCAACATACCCAATTTTGTCTTCGAAAATCTTGAGAATCAGACTGAAGCTCTAATGCTTGTTGTTACCAATAGGATACATACTGAAATTCTTATTAAATCAATTTACAACATATAGATGGCAGCTTGAGTGCTGATAAAGAAATAAATTGATGTTTTTCCACTTGAGGCTGCATCTTTTTAGCTTTGTTTGTACCCGTGAGAATATATTTTCTTCTACAATGTTGAAAGAAATTCCTTTTCCGTATTATTTATTTATTAAAATTCATCTGTGTTTGACATTATAGAATTTTATCAAGGAAATTTTTTTCCGAAATAAAGCCCAGTGTTGTCAGTTGGTAACAAACAGCTTTTTAGCCATAAACCATAATTAAAACAAAATAGGATTTTTTAAAGTATTTTTCCCATGTTTTATTCAAGAAATGAAAGTCAAAAAACCTTTTTAAAATAATTTTTTTAAAAATCGGCCTTTTAAGGGTCAAATTATTTTAAGGGCATTATTTCAATTCCCGACTTTATTAAGTTCGAATTTACAGGGAAAAAAAGTAAAAGAAAACCCGCAAAGATTTTATCCCTTGTTGTTTAGTTTCCAAATTCTCTTTACGTAATCAAATTGGCTTGTTAAATGCTTACAAATGTCTTGCTTCGTTTATCAGGTGATGAATTGAAATCGGATTTGAATAAAAAGAGTTGCGACAGGTAACAGCTGTAATTAATTTCCAGTAAATCCGAGACTTTTGCTTCATCAGATTTTCAAATGGCTGAAGTTGCAAAATTTAAACTGTTCTCTACTAAATGATAGTTGTCTTTGTTAATTTTGTTTTTTAACGTTTTTATTTAACTTCCAAGTTTCGTGTTTGTAAAAGTGGAATATTGTAATCGATTTTTCACTCACTACCTGATGTGATAGAAGTTTGAAATTTTATACACTTGTGTATTCTCGATGAAAATACACATTTTTAATACTTTCCGACTTTATTAATCATTAGTTAAATTTTGATTTCATACCGGTAGCGCCACCTGGTAGTACGTTTGAGAAAAAATAGATTTCAAGATTAAAAAGTAGAAAATAATTAAAATAAAAAAATATCTGCTGTTTGGTAAACCAATAAAAGAGTTTTTAATTAAATTCATTTAGCCTTTGATATGATCACTCCCAATTTTTTACTGACAGTTAGCATTTTCTGAGTTCTGGGTGGGGGAAGATGCTAATTTCAATATTATCTTCTCGACATAATTTCTTTTTTATATATAAAGCTTCATTAGTCATTGTTTAATATACAAAAATTATCTTCTTCATTTGCATCGATTTTGCGAACAACAAAAATATTGATTTACATTTTTGATGCCTAAAAATTTGAAATGTCAGGGTATGTTTTCCTAAATTTGCCCGTAGTAGTATCGAATAAATATGTCAGTTAATCATTCTGTGCTATCGATAAAAGTCAGTGAAGGTGTAAATCTCTCTTATCTGTGTATAGGCATTCCATACAGGGAAAAAAAATTCCACTGGAGGGATTATCATTCAAAGTTCAATGAAATTAGGTGATAAAACAGCGTATCATGTAAATTTGTTGCTTATTCCATTGATAAAAAGAACTTCTGGTTTCATTTCGCATGTATTTTATCGTTTTTGTTTGTATATTTCTTCGTCAAAACAAAATTCAATGAATGCGACGTTATCACTTGGAAAGTATGCATGCCACGATTTCGCGATTTTTATGCGTAAGTGTAAAAGTGCATTTTAATAGGATTTCTACTTAATCCATTCTTTCTTTTCTGGCAATCGTTCTTTCTATTTTAGCCTTCATTCTTTCAATTTTATGGTTTTCTTGGTTTCTGAAATGTATCAACCATGCATTATTTTCTTGAGCAGCTTATCTTCTTTCGGAAAAAGTAAATATTAAGGAATAATGTCCTTGAGAAAGTAAACAGCGAACATTATCTTTATAATTTATATTTTTAAATTTCCTCTATCGTATGGTTACCATTGCTTCTCAAAAACAAGTTAAGTGTGGCAATAAATTTTTGTAAAAACTTATACCGAAACACATGTGGATGTGTGTGTCGTGTGTTATACATCCTCTCAGTAAAACTGTCACATCCCAAGTTCTATCTGAAACAATTTGGCTCATTCTTTTCAAGATAGTGCAAACAAGCTTCATAAGCGTGTGTAGAATACAGTATTGAGCAAAAGATGGGTTTGTGCAACAAAATGATATAAAGTGTTGTGTTTGAAGAAAACAGAATGATCCATATGTTTATTTTCATTTTAACACACTTTTTTAAAAATGTCCAGTTGGATATTATGAGGTATTTCTGAAAATTTTACCAGTATGGTTATTATTATACGCCATCCTGTAGTAGAAATGGCATTTTCAAATCCATTATTTTCAAAATTGTTTGAGGTCACAGTGGATTGGTAGTAGAATTTCGGATTCGGAGGATCCAAGGTTCGAGACCCGAGTCCACCGTCGATGCACCTTGCGATTGGCCTGAACATTGTATTCGCCGTTGTGGGTCAAGGAAGGCATAGAAACTTGGATAGTGGGATGCCAGCTTGGGTGTCCTCCTCGTCATCTGGCCACGGTTACAGATTTTGAGGCTCGTCCCAAAAAATAGTCCTCATGTGACTTTAAAACTGAACTTCAATTTAGCAAGTCAAGTCAAATTGAAGGACAGTCTGTTCATAGAATGATTTGGATTCTAAAAAATATTAAGCTTAAGAATAACCATTTGTCTTATTATAATTACAATAAAAAGTTGAAAATCCGCGCTAATTTGGTTATTCTGATAGGATAAACGAATCCAGTAACAAGATGACACTTTTTTCTCACTGAATTTAACAGTATGAATGCGGAAGACCGCGATCGTGCTTTTCCGTTGCTATGTGTCAGCACTCAAACGGTTAATGCAATGGGAAAATACCTCAACAGTTTGTGGAAACATTCATTCAGGCTTAAGACTACATTCGCTTGAGTCTGCGAAATATGCGAAAAGTCCCATGTTTTAACTGAAAGTCGCGAATTGTAAAGAAAATGGAATTTCCTTAATATTTTAAAAACTTTCTTTATTTTTTATGTTGGATTAACTTCAATGAAAGTGCAGTCCACCGTGGCTAGTACCAGCATTGAATTTTTATCTATTTATTTTTATTTTATTTATTTGTTTTTGAATTTAGAAAATCAGTTTTCCTTACATGGAAAAATGACCTATTAAATTGGTAAGGTTTCTTGCCTTAGCAAGAAACCTTACAAATTTACGAAACTTACTAAATTTTCTATAAGAAAACTTCTCTTAATATACGACTTGCATTATCTACTGACATGAAAAATTTGCGAAAACGGGATGAAACATTATCTTTTCGATCTTTGTTTTATAGCCGATTTTTGGCTGCCGATCTAAAAAATTTTGAACTGCGATAGAAAAATAACAAATTTTATAGATTGTAGTATCGCATCGAAAAGTTTTGAGAAGGAATGCAAACGACATTTTTTAGTGCCTTCAGAAAATTTCCATACTTAAGTAGTTTTTATGCGGATCGGCTGAGCAAAATAAAGATTACAGTAATTAAAATTTTTCATTGTGTCTTTCTTGTCTCAATAAGTATGTACAAAATACCTATTTACAAATAAATATGAAAGATATTTAAGTACAAATATTTACTGGCATTGATTACTTTAATGAAAAGATGATTATGATCATTTATGCTTTCGATTCTTGAAAACGATTCACAAATTATGTACCGAATGGCTTTAAATAGAGCAGAAATAGTTTAACTTCGAGCGGAAATAGCATGCAATCGAATCGAAAGACAATTTAATCCACATACTTTCACAGAAATCTAAAACCGTTTAGTAGCACTAAGCTCTGCTATGAAACCTTCACATTGACAATCTTGTTAAACCGAACTTTATACTTTACTTTTTGGCATCGATTTTCCATTAAGTAAACCTTCCAGTAACGATGACAAATAGCCACTGTTCTGTCGGAACCTTCATGTTCTAATTATTTGATAGCGGCCCAGTCGGAATTACTCAGTTGGACAGTCATCACGAAAACTGCGTCTCCTATCAGTTTTCATGTGTCGTGAATCAATCAGAATTGTGTTCTTTCCAACTGCGTGAAAAATGACTGAGAGAAGCAGTTACACGGTGCAGTTATGGTACCATAATCAAAGACTCGTTGCAAATTGATGGAGAAAAATGGATTGCTTGTTTTGCTTTTCCGGATGATAAATTTAACGATTTGCACTGTCCCTTCCTCTGGCTTCTGGTATGGTAGGGGAAGATTATCTTTCCACATCAAGAATAATGTTTATGATCTGGATGCAGATAATATTGTTATCTGGTTCATCGGGAATTTTTTACCAGCATTAAAGTTGATTACTTTTCTATATAAAGAATGAGTAATGATAATGATGGAAAGCGGGCAGTGATCTGTATGAAAAGAAATAACCCACTCGCGTGTAAGCTATTGACTGCGTTTAAAACTTCATTTTTTTCAGTATTTGGCTTCGGATTATTTCATTTCGATATAGTTTTTATCAAGGTTTTTAAATTTTCTTTCTGAAGTTGAAGCCATTTGAATTTGGCATTAGAGGGTCATTTTCTTCTTTGTATTTGCCAGTATCTAACAAATTATCCTGCATTTAACATTGCATAAATCTGCACCTCAGAGATAAACTATTTTAGGTCCAATCTTGGTGATTTGAGGTTTTTATTGTATTTTCTTTATCCCGACTTTTGCTTTATCCGACCTCATTTTCCGATGCGTAAAGTGTCGTAGCTATAGGAAGAAAAGAACAAAAAATAATAATAAATTGCAATGCATTGCGATCTAGAACTTCTCTTGGCTGTCCTGTAAGATGTTAAAATTAAGGTGACCAACTTTTAACCTGAAATAAAAGGACACAGATAAACTGGAGCTAAGAAATTTCATAAATAAGAGAAACATTTAATTCATTGCAACAGTAATACAGAATATACTATAATATGATAAATGCACAATAAAAACATTTGTAACATCATTTATTGTACACTTTTCTAGGAAGGACAGAACTTACAAAAGGTGGACGGTTGGTCACCTTAGTTAAAATGGTTGCTTAAGATGGTTTACCTCTGATGTACAAAAATATGCTGCACATTTCATTTCTTGAAGACTAATATAACTGGTCATGCGGAAAAATTTGTATAAAGTTTTTAAAAACGAAAAAAACATATTTAGAAATGTGTTTATTTTATTAAAGAGTAAATTTTCAGTCTTTCTGATTTGTTATCAATACTATTTTTTGTCAAAAAAAGGTACAGAAGTATTGCATGTTTCTGGTTTTATCATTTAGTAGTAAACTTTTGAATAAATTGCAGGCTTTCAGTCTCGTTCAGATACGCCATGCTTCGGACACCATTATGTTTACTGATTATAGAAATTTACTGAATTTTATGTTTACTGAATGAAGAAACTTGTACACATTTGTTCTAATTTTTAAACAACAAGAGAGAAAATACTTTCCCGGTTTTCATATGTAAACAATTAATAAAGGAAAAATTTGTCTTCCATTTCACTCGAGAAGAGTTTGAAGATAAATTCATATTTTAACACTGCTCTTGGAAATTTTAGTGTAACAAATGAATATTAGAATCTTTTAACGTTTGGTTATTAAGAGAAATTCAAGGAAAACTTAGGCATAAAAATTTTTATTAAAAAATTGTTAGTCAATTACGTTGAGGGCTTAGGTTAACTTAAGAGTCAAATGACTCGAATTAATAACATTTACTGGACTTTTTTTGACATTTTATTGCATTTTTACAATAATATTAGTATAGTCAAAACAAATGAAATCAGTATTGTATTAATTTCGCATTAACCTATAAGAATAGCTAAAAATTACACTCCGTAATAATCAACTATTCAAGTGGTATAGTAATTAAATACCAGGTATTAACTCGGTTAAACAAAATCCTGTAATTTTTTTAATTCCTTATGTTTTCTTATTTCCGCCATTACCAACCTTGATTTCGGGTACCCCGGGGGTACGGGTACCATATGTTGGGGACCTCTGAGTTAGATCCGTCTTCGCCACATGACTAATTTGCATTCCCCCAATTCTGGCTAGAACGAGAATATGATCATCCCTGCGTGAGATACTTCTTAGCATAGAGGACTAAACATCGATTCTCTGATGTTAGACCAATTGTAAAATGATGTTGATAGTATTCAAATTATGCATTTTGATGGTATTCTGATTTCACTTAGTCCGGCATATCTACCCTAGTACATGAGTCTATGAGGATTATGATAAAGGGGAAGAGTGGCATCTTCTGTTGATCAAAGCGATCTTAGAGCACATACTCTTCGTTTCAAAAACCAGAGACTAGCACTTTTGGACGTTTTTACTATGGAAAGGGGCGACAGGCAAGGAATAAGATGAGCGCTTATCCGGAGTTCTTTGTTAAGTCATGACCTTCGTCCGATTAGGTGTATTTTTTTTAGTTAGTCTATACTGCAAATCAATAAATGAAAATAAAAAAAAATTCTATACACTGCTAAGTAAAATGTCCCGCTCCATTTTTCACTGCACCCCTATTTCGGTGAAATGAACTCTGCCTGGCGCATGCGCAGAAGCGCGGAGGGTTTCCGTATCTGAAAAATGATCAGTACCTGAGATAGAAGTCGGACTTGGGTCCAATATATGGGGGTATATTGGTTTCCTGGAAACCTTATTCACAAATTTACAATAATGCAACAAATTTACTCGCATTTGTGTTTGGTTTGGAGGGAGGCCAGAACCTCCAAAAGCCAGCCCGACCGCAGCGTGCTACAGCGCACATCTGTCTGCCAGTTTTTGAATAACCGCTGGTTAAGAACGCAGACCTAGTATAGTACCTATAACCTCCTTCTGCTGATTCATGTTCCTCAGCCATACCATGCCATACCTTAACTCTTTAGCCCACTGGTGGACTTGAATATATTTTTATGTTCTTAACCTATTAGAGTGCTATAAAACTGTCAAAGCACAGCTTGCCTAGACCTAGAAAAGTAAATGTTAAGAGTAGTTTAATATACTATAAAATATCTTCCTTATAATATCCAGGTCATCCGCCAAATTAACTACTCTACTCCAAATTATAAATTTCCGGCACATCTCCTGTGTAAACTGAAATAAGTTATATAGGGAAACACGCAATATTTTAAATAAATGTGACCAGTTATATTCAAATGTTTACAAAATTATTTAATTAAAAAGCAAGTTAGATTGTAGTCCCATACTTATCCAGTATTGTATATGTAATATTTACGCTAAATTCCACTACATTATTGCGAAAACTTTTGAGAATTATAAAATTTTTACGAAAATAGCTGGAATTTTTTTTAAGATACCGCTTTGGGTTGTTTGTTTTTTAACAAAAATATTTAACCCTCCAACAGAACTTTAAACGATTTTAAATGCAACGTTTGCAAATTGTTCCAAATACTTTCGAAACGAAGCCAATTGTTGTGTATATGTAATGTTATAAAACTTATACACCACATGTATATACCTATTATACATTTATTATAGATAAGATATCTTATTATTAATTAAGATGTATACCTAAGATATGTACCTATTATACATGTATTATAAATGAATACCTTATATAATTAAGATACTTGCCTATAATATATCAAAATTATTGGCATCTTAATTACACAATGTTAATTCATTCATATGTATGGATATAATTCAACGCTATAATAAGAGTTCTCGTGAAGAAAACTGTTTGCTGCGAAAATGGCAATCAGCAGAACAAGCTAGATGAAATTACAATCCTCTTAAATTGCGAGGTACGCAGATGGAGGGTTAAATAACTCAAGTGTAGTATGTAACTATCTGTGGTTTAAAAACGAAATAGCTTTTAATGCGAAGATATTAGCAGTTTCAAGTGAAGTAATTAGAAAAAAATGCGTTTAAAAGAGATGCATTAAGTTAAAAATTGTATCATTTCCCGTTAAAAGGATAGATAAGCGGTTATTTTCAGTTCATTTTCTTTCAGCAATACAGCTTGCATTTCATTTCCTCAACGATTAGAGAAAGTGCCATTTTGTATTTTTCAATTACTTCGCTCGAATAAGTGTTACTTCTTCTAATGCTCGCCAAGTGTTACTTTTATTTATGTATGACACTTTCTCTAAGTAAATAAACCCATTTACTCTTCTAGATTATTTCTCGTTTCATTTGGAATGCATTCCTTGTTTCATTATTAAGCCCCGATCCATCCTGGACACGTGAGTAGATTTCCATTCCCATGACCCTGACTAGAATGAGAATCTGTTCACCTCTGTGTGCGAAATTTATTGGTATGAGACGAAATTCATTAGCATTTTGACATTTAAATCTGTAATGAGTCAAAGTAGCAATTAATTTAAAAGACAGAAATCACTTGGACACGTTTAAGTATCGCGGGTGTTCTTTGCGTTCTTATATGGCCTGAAATAACAAATTTCCCAAATTGGATGTCATCGAATCAGGAGGTTAAATAAATCCATAGGTCAAGGGGTTAAAGAGTTATATTTAACCCCTTACTAGTGTATTTTTATCTAATTCGAAGACCCCCTCTGTTTTGGGGGTACGTTGTCTTATTGATTCAACTACATGTCCGTAGAACCCTTGAGATGATAATGGATTACCGGTCATTTTTATATCGAGTTGTAACGTCTATGACTGACTTAATTTTAGCTTATAAGTTTAAAAATGACATAATTTGACGTACGAGTGGAGTTTGAGCAAAATAGTTAAGGGGCTAAATAGCTCGTTTATAAATCGTTAATAATAACTATAGGTTTGAAAATGGTCGATATGCTATAATATGTTTATAATGCTGAGATATGTTATATATAAAAAAATGGTGTAAACAATAAATAAATAAAAATTGTATCATTTCGTGTAGATAAATGCTCATTTCCAATGCATTTTTTTCAATAGAATTTGTATATTCGCCAATTACAATAATTCTCTAAAAAACAAACTTTTACTCTCTAAGTGTAACTCGGAGAAATCGCCACGCGCGAGTAAAAAAAAAACCATTTACTCCTTCGCCAGATCATTTCTCGTATCATTTGGAATGGATTCCTTGTTTCATTATTAAGTCCAGATCCATCGTGGACACGTGAGTCGATTTCCATTCCCATGACCCTGACTAGAATGAGAATCTGTTCACCTCTGCGTGCGAAATTTATTAGCATAGAGGCCTCTCCAAAAAATCGATTCTCTGATGTTTGCGTTGTAACTCAATGTTAAAATGACATTGTGACCAAAGAGCTTGAAGTGACGTCATGCGGAAATGGGCGGCTTCCTGCATATGATTGGAAAGGCGACATTTGTCTACGGGTTATGGTGGTGGTTGGAAAGTAGGTGACTGGAGCACTGATGGATCAGCTCCTTCAGAGAGCTACTGGATTCTGTCACAGGGTTTTTCCCCTTAATAAATGTCTAAATATTATCCCGCTACGTTTTGAAGAGTGTTGGCCATAATCCAAAACAACTTTAGGCGTCGCATCAAATCAGAAATACGCATCAGGGTATTGTTTTCGTCCTGGATTAAATAAAGTTGCCCCATATTTACCAAAATTTAAAGCAAGTTATAATGGATAATATAATGAAGCGGAAAAATGAATGTATTGATGTATGAAATGTGCTTTCAAAAGATGTAGAAAAGATGTGTTGGTAATTTCAAAAAGTGATAGTGGAATATTTTCAATTTCAATAAGTAAATCTTATTAATTTTGGGTAGTTTACGGTATTGCCTCGAATCATAAATAGTAACAGGTAATGTTTTCTTCTGGATTAAATGAAGTTCCCCATATTTACCAAATTTAAAGTTATAATGGATAAAATAATGAAGCGAAAAAGTGAATATACTGATGCGTGAAATGTGCTTTCAAAAGATGAAGAAAAGATTTGTTGATAATTTCAAAAAGTGGAATTGGAGTATTTTCAGTTTCAATAAGTAAATATTATTAATTTTGGATAATTTATTGTATGCGTCAAATCATAAATACGTATCAGAGTAATGTTTTCGTCCTGAATTAAAGTTGCTTGATTTTACCAAAATTTAAAGAATGTTTTTAATAGATAGAGAACAATGAAAAATGAAACTATGAACGGACCGATGTATGTGAAATATACTTTCAAACGATGCAGAAAAGAAAGATTTTAGGTAATTTCGAAAAGTGGAATTGTAGTATTTTCAATTTGTGTTTCTTATTAATTTTAGAAGATAATTATTATATTGTGTCAAATCAGAAATACATATCAAGGTAATGTTTTTGTCCGAAATTAATACAAGGCAATTTTAAGGGATAAAACGCTTAGGTGAAATTCAGAATGTGGTGGTGTGAAATGTTTAGTTTCTATAGCTTCTTTTTTAAAAAAAAATGGAACTGTCCTATTATTTTAAACTGCGCAAGTACAAAAAAAAAATTAAGTTATTTTTCTAAATTTTTGAAGAATTGCGTATTAGGTATGAAATATTCGAAAGGAGTTTTCTTCTCAAAGAGGCAATTGTCACTTCTATTCTGTTCTTCATCTGAGTGATTATATTCATTTCTGAACACTGTTCTTTATGGAGAAATGTTATTATTTCGTCTCCATTTGTTTCAAAACCATAAACTTCAAGCGTTGATTTCTGAACTAAAACGGAAAAATTATAATGAATATTGAAGGTTAAATATTTTATGAAATATGATCTAAGAGAAATATTTAACAGTGAAAGAAATATTTGATTTTTTAAAATTTTATTAAATGAAATACTTTAAAGTTGCTTGACATTTGGTAGAGTGTTTGTGGAAATAATAAATTCTTATTACTTTTATATGCTCACGTTGGGAAAAATGCGTTATTGAGTATTTTTCATCGCATCGAAAATTTATATTTAGAGTATCGCTTTCATTATATAATGTTTCATAGCTTATTAATAATGAGATATAAATCACAGCGCACAGCATGCAATCATTTTTATTTGAATTTTATCATTGTATACATAGTTTTCATCGATATGTATCATACAATCAAAATAAAATGCTATATAGCATGGCTGTTTGATTATCTCCGCTTTGAGCTAATGATCAAGTTATGTTACTGTAGATCCAAAAATTTAATGGAAGATTTTTACTTATAATCGCCTGAAATTTACATTTTTCAGAGGATTGATTGTATTATCCTTCAGCAACACAAATTATTTCAAATTTTTCAGAACTTACTTCAAAGACAGGCTAATTAAAAAAGATTTTTCTCTTTAGTTAACTGCTTTAAATAACATTCAAGTGCAGTTTTGTTGTGAAAAGACCATTCATTCAGTTGATGATATTATATTGAAATTCGTATGAAATGTTTTCATGACATGCATTAAAACTGGTGAATTATTTCTTCTTTATGAACCAGATAGTTACCTTATTTCTCTTCAAAAATGCAATTTCTTACTTCTATACCGTATTAGCTTCGAAAAATGAGAATTTAATGTCCCTAGACCGTGCTTTCTTTAACTGTGTTTCGCAGAACCAAATGAAGATACCGAGACATTCGCAATGTCTTATTATTTTGTATTCTGCAGTATTTGTAAGCAAAACTTGTTAAAAAATCCTTTTGACTAAAACAATTTAATTAAGTTTGTCGAATAACTGTTAATAATACCTGTTATCGATAAATTTTATTTAACTTGACATGTATCATGTTAGCAGAGACAAAAATTTGTAATCGATTTTTCATTTTCTTCTTGATGTGTTAGACTTCTGAAATTTTGTAAACTTGTGTGGTTATCGTCGACAATATACTATTTTAATATTTTCATAATTTAAATATGATTCAATCGATTATTTAATTAAACATTGATTCCATGCGCGTGGCGCCACCTGGTAGCGAAAAAAATTATCTTAAGATTCCATAATATTTATATTAATAAATTATAAATTAAAGACTAAAGAGTAGAAAATAATTAAAATAAACTTCTTTTTAGTACATTATAAAAGTGTGTTTTTAAGGAATATTTTTATCGCTTTTATTAATGGTTCGTTTTGTATTTTTTCAATTCTGTGGTCGCTGTAAAATATTTAGAACAAAAATGGGTCGCGATTGGAAAAGGAGAGAAGTCTTGTCTTAGAATGATTTAAAAGCGCATTTTATGTTTTTAAATATAACGATAGTGTGATCCAAAATCATTCTATCAAACTCGTGGTGGTAACTTCTGTTGTTGTTTTGAAATACACCTGCTAAATTTCATACTTCCTAAAAGAAATTTCTTGGAGCAAGTAATTTAAAATTATCTCAACAAAATATTCAATTTCATGTTTGATATTGTTATGCCTGAAACATGATGCATTTACAAATTAGTTACCAATCGCATTATCCTGTGATAACAATAGATTTTTCTTCGTTTGGAGATGCCGCCGATTTTGAAATTGATGAATATCTCGTGTCTAATTCTTTTGTTTACATTTAAAAATAATTAAGATAAAAATGTGATAAACTGCACGTAAGAAGTCTGTCTTCGAAATAAATTTCGCCATTCTTAATGCATTTATCAGCAGATTTATCAGAGTAAATTCTGACAGCACTACAAGTTTGTATGCTTCACTAAGCATTCATCACGCATTGATTCAGGTAACTTTTAATTTTAGAGGTGCCAATTTTCCATGAATATTTTAGACAGCATTTGATGCTAAAAAATATCATGCATAGCCGGCGAAATTTAGTCTTATCAAAGCATATAATGAAAATATATGAAAAAAGGTGTTTTAAAAAATGTGTTGAATAAAATGTGCAATATGATAATATAGGAGTTTTAGTAGTTTGCTTGACAGATTCTAACATAGTACTTAATATATTAGAGATGTGAGAATTTGTAATTCGTTTAAACTCATCCATTTTCTCAGAAGTTTTATTTCGAAATATTTAAGCACAACCGACCCCATCAATAAACATAAAACGCAGTTTTAACGAAGAAATATGAATAAAACGTAATTTAAACATAGCGGATGAATAACACCAGTCTGAGTGAGTAGAAAATAATTTTCCCCTACCGACTGCAATGTTTCAACGACGACAATATCTAAATAATGTATTATTTGTACTTAATTAACACCAATAAAGCATGTTAAAGTCTTCATGAAAATTGCTTTACGGTGCGCTACAATAATTTAAATATTTTCACATGATATGTGTGAAAACCAAATGCATAATTAGATGTGTAGTGAAATTATCATGCGCTTGGTTAAAACAATCATACCTCATACAAAAATACAACAAACATCATACAAAGATGCATTTTTGTATATTGTTTCGAGGATTTGCTATGTAGACATTCATGACAATAAATGGCATTTTAATAAATGCAAATCATTAATGATAGTGTCCTCACAAAGCCTTAGACCCGTTATATTTCTGTGAAAGCATATATTTTAAAAGCATCTGTAATCAGTTTCCATGGATAAATGTTGTTAATATTAAAGTGTTTCAATGTGATGATAATGTTTCTTGGTAAAAAATAGTAAATGTTAATTTCACATTAGTTGGAAATGGTAATTCTCACGCAACCTTTTAAACCGAAAACCTTGGGACTCTGCCCAAGTCAAAATAGAATTAGCCCATTTCCTCCTGGTAGCTGCAAATGTTATTAATGACAATAATCAATGACGGCAAATCCAAAAAATTAATGGCATGAAAACGCCAAACTTTGTTTTTTTATTTAAAATCCCAAGGTAACAAAAATTTTTAAAGTTGTTTTAACTCAGAATGAAACGAATAATTTATTTCTGAAAGAAGCGGTAAAATGACGAGTCTAGCTTGTCATTGGTTTTTCATACCATGCCGTACAAGGACGAGCTACACTCACCTTGTGACTAAAGCTATTTTTAAATATGATAGTAATTTATTTAGTTTAAAATTCCTTGTGTATTTAATCTGGCGCTATTGTGTCCCCGTTTATTACTTGCGTAAATATCGTAGATCATTATCACATTGTTTGCCGTTATAACTACTAGGTGCAAGTCACAACCACATTTTGTTAGTCGTTCGAATTTCATTCTTGTAAACATTAAGAGGGAATATCGGTCATTTCACGTACATTTTTTCATGATTGAATCGTACCGGAAGGGGTTAATGATTTCTCAAAAAGGCTATCTCGAAGCTGCGTCACTAATATTTGAACGCTGCAGATAGATATATTAGAGCACTTGCCTATAAGTACCCGCTTCCCGAATATGAACTAATGTAGGTGTATGTACCTGTACATGAATAATAAAGGTTCAAGGCGAAAGGACTAATAAATGTTTTCATAATCGAGTACACGTGTTTGAAATACGCCACCCATGGCTGAGCGCTGAGCATTCTTGGATCTTGGAAAGTTAGGATCCAAAAACTGTTTTGGTATTACGCTTTGCTTGTGGAATACTGTTGATCCGCATATTTAAGAAGAATTTCTCTGCGTTTAAGTTTTCTCGAGAAAAGATGGAGAATACATAAGGAAGGAATTACACGCTTGAAGAAATATTTAAAAGCCCGCGAGAATAGTAATCGCTCGAATAAACTGTAGAATACTTTAATAGGAAAAGTAAGTTCATTCGTTTTTATGTTACGAAAACCAAATTAGAATTTAAATTAAATATCAATAATAAAGTCTACAATTGAGAAAATAAATTCTTCGTTGAATTTTAGTCAATAAAGTCAAACTCTTTTATGTTTCGGAGTTTTAAAACAAACCGCAGCGGCTTGCGAAATTATATTTTTAGAGAACGAGGCTTAAACTTAAATAATATTGAATAAATATATTATTTAACATATTAAGCACCATTTGTATGAAAGTGCATGCAGTTTTTATATGATGGCGCTCAATGTATTAAAAATTACTCAACAGCAACATTTTGCTTCAGTACTTGTGTCTGGATTTTCTGGCAAAATTAGAAAATGTTGCTTTAGTTTACATGAAGCCGTGTTATAATGTGTTAAGTCACTAGAGCTATCTTGTAAAATAGATCATTTATTAAATGAAAAGTTAGCATTAAACAAACACTAACAAACATTAATGAACATTCATAAATCGCAAAAAATAACATTTTTAGAATACTCTAGAACAGAGGTTCCGAAACTGTGGTATGCGTACCCATTGGAGCATGCGAAGGACCATTTGGGGGTAAGCGAAATCAAATTTGGTAATAGCGGAAGCAAAAAAAAAGCATAAGGCATTAAAAGTTGCATAATTTTGTTTGTGTGAAAAGTAAAAGTGAAAAATGTGCAAGCCCTAAAGCTTACTCTGGAAATAAGAAAAAGGAAACCTGGGAATCGACTGATATGTGGCATTTACAGCTCCAGACATGACGTTATAGCAGTCTCATTTGAACCCAATTTTATAAAACTCAGATCCATGAGACAAACTCAAGGATCGCATTGAAATTTTCATCCACTTGAATAGTTGATTATTACGAAGTGTAATTTTTAGCTGTTCTTATGAGTTCATACGAAATTATTATAATACTTGTTTTGGCATTGAACTAATACTATTGTAAAAATGGAATAAAATGTAAATTCAAAAATGTCTTACAAATGTTATTATTTCGAGTCATTTGACCTTTAAGTTAACCTAATTCCTTAGCGTTATAAATAAAAACTTGTTTGCTTTGGCGGATGATTGGGAGGAGGGTTGTATATGAAAGTAGGGGATACGCGAAAATAAAATAACTAATTAAGGGGTACGCGAGGGGAAAAGATTGGGAACCCCTGCTCTAGAATTAGTTGTAGTATTTACAAATCAGTTGTAGCTCTGCTTAACCGGAGAAGCCGGCAAGCTCATACAGCGGTTAGTGATACTAATCGCCACATACATAATGGAAATATTTATGTTTAATGGAAACTTTAAATTCAAAATTATCTATTTCACCGGTCACCAAAAATTTAAATAAATGATCCAAGATTCAAAGAAATATCTAGGATGAACTTGAGCAACTCTGTAAATTTATATAATTAAATCTATCCCTTTTCACTACGTGATTTCTATCTTTTGAATATGTGATTTTCAGCTAAACGACACCTATCAAGAAGTAACTGTTCATGGATACTGCGAAATGTGACTTTTTGTTGTGCGACTTCTTCAAAAGACTGTCACTTTTGCTACTGTCTTAAAGACATCTGTAGGTCTCCAGAATTTTAGATTCTGCATTCCAACTCCGAATCGATATTACTTTGAAATATCCATTCATTCAGTAATTCAAGTATTTTAACATGCAAGAGCACATATCAATAAGTTCTTTATTTGCAACTGGAAAGTTTGAAGTCTTGGCGAGATAGAGAAATCAAGAACTTTTACTTGATTTCAAAATAAATTTAATTAAAATAAGTTTCTAAAAATATACTTTTATTATTGTACTAAACAGCAGAAATTTTCTACTTTATTTTCCACTTCTTAATCTCTATCAATTTTTTCTCAAACTCACCACCAGGTGGTGCCACTGGTACGGAATCAAGATTTAGGTTAATTAATGATTAACAGTTATTAAATTCTGAAAATATTAAAATAGTGTATGAGCATCGAGAATACGCAAGTCTACAAAATTTCAATCCTATAGCACATCAGGAAGTGAGTGAAAATTACAAAATTCCGTATGTATAAACATGAAACAAGTAAAATGAAAGTGTTTAAAAAACTGTCCGATTAATAGTGACTTCCAACCAAACTTTTTCCTTAAAATGGGATCTTTTTTAACTTTTCTACTCGAAATGGGCAAATCATGTAGAAGTCTTCATCGGGGCCTCTCTAATGTCCTCTGTCGCAGATAATTTAATTTAAGTGGATCGTCCGGTCGCTGGAAAAGGGAGTTCCAGAGAGCGAAGTTGTACTCCTGATCTGAAGCACTGATATCAACTTAAGCCGATTTTGACTAATCTCTAGATTGCTCGCGATTTAGGGATGAACTTATCTTAGTGAAAAAAGATTCTTAGCCCATTTCAACTCTAAGTGGGAATCTTTTTTCGAAATTAGTAGAATGCGTTTGACGGTTTCCTTCAAACTGTTCGATCCATTATGAAATATTTCGTGATATCCTGTATTAATAAATTCAATAGCCATTATTAACCCTTTATTTACCAAATTTAACTTACCAGCAACTTTTCAATTTTATTTTGGCTTAATTAGACAAGTTTTGGTGCAAAATAACCCCAGGAAAATGGGTAAAACTTTTTTTAATTAAAATAGCTTAATTTAATTAATAATTAAAAAAATAAAATTCCTGCCTTCAGCTGCCATCTACTGCTTGCTGTCGAAACTACATTCCTCGTGTTCATGTGAATACTGTTAGGAAAAAATGTTCAAATTACGAAGGTATAAACGTGATTAAAGTGGTATTTTTAAGTACCGTCGGGCACTAAAAGGTTAAATTGTTCGTTATTTGTGAAAAATAGTGATATTTCACTGCGATTATCTTCTGAAGTCCAATTTACAAATTTGTTTGAAAAGATAATATTGAAGTTTATGAATAACATTTTTTGCAAAAATATTGAATTCCTTCCAAATGTCTAATGTGTTTGAGTTATAACATTTCTTTTTTCTGCATTGTATAGCGTGAGTTTTAATTAACTTACAACTATTGTTCAAAACGTGTTCCAAACTGTCATATTCAACAGAAGGTCGTATTTTTATTCGTAGAAATTATATTTATGTGGTGACAATGCATTATTTCTACGGAAGTGGTCTTCAACATTTAAAAACCTACCTTTAGCCACTAATACGAGTTTGTAACACGAGCTATCGTCTATCAATATCCATTATCCTGGTGCATTGCATTGGCCACCTTATTTGCCAGATAGTAATCCATGTGATTTCTATTTATGGGTTATATGGAAGATTTGGTTTACAAAGAAGAGGCCAAAAACCTTATTAACATCAAAAATGCCATAATTGACTCATTTTCAGGCATGAAAAAAAGAAACGAATCTGTATCCGCCAACTTTTTTATTAGGTTGCGCTATTGTGCTACCTGTGAAGGTTCTCACTTTTAATGATTATCCATTAAATTCCTTTTCTGGGTTCCTTTTCAATAAAAAAAATTTGTAGAACTATCTGCAACACCTCAATTTATTTCAGTTAAAAGATGTTAGGTTAAAACCCACACCGTACTATTTTTCTTTCTGTAGAACATGCGGACTTAACGAATTGTTTAACGTTTAAATAATATTATTAGTGATGCATTTGGCACAAAATTTATCAGTTTCGGTAAAACTTATCATGCTACGCAAAAATGTAAGGTGTACGTGTCTGCTTTATAGGCTGTATGAGCTTTATAGATAATTTCGAAAGAAAACTCAGCGGTTGCATTATGTTAATGACGCCAATGAAATTTAATTAAAGTGCATTTCAGTTTTAATAAAAAAAGTTTTAAAAATGTTTGTCAGCTTTCTTAAAGACAGCTGATATTTTATTCAAGCATAATTCGGAATATTTTTCTACGCTGTTTGTATCTGCATATTTAGAGTTTATTTAACAGCGCTTTATCGCATTGACACTGGGCTGTTCCATCTGTGGCTTACTCACGGGGAACCAGTCAGGCGACATGAATCATCCATGACTCATGGAAAGAATTATTTCGTGTTTTTACTGATAACAAAGGAGAGAAACTTCTTTTTAAATTATTTTTTATGAGCTCACACAAGAGATGACACAACGTGAAAATAATCACTAATGGTTTATTATTAGCATAATCTACATACAAATCCATTTTCATTGTGGTCGAAGATGCCAATAATTATCACTAACGTGTTTGAAGATTTATTTTCCTTTCTTGATGAAAACCTTCCAAATATTTCCCAATGAGGTATCTGCATTCTCCATACTTAGTGTTGCAATACATTTTAAGCATTGATATGGGACGTTTAAGTGCTAAATAAATAAAGCATGAAAAAGTGATTAGGTAATGGTTTATTTTACTTACTCACTTTTATCAGATCTGATAAAAAATCAATAAAGTTTAAGCAATCTAATAAAATGAACATGTATAATAATAAAAAAAATATATGCGTGGCTAATCCTTTTTAGCCCAGTCATAATTTAAAGTTGGTTTTACTTTCTTAATGATATAATTTTCTTCTTTCACATAATTATAAAATTGGACGCAAGTCATTTTAAAATTACCATGACGCAGAGTTTAGAGAGAAAACGGAACAAATAGTAATACGGAACTGAGTATTGAAATACGGTGACAGTCCCGTATATACGGGACGTATGGAAACCCTATCCATACTCCATATTTATGAAATTAAATCCTTTGTGTTAAGCACCTATAACTTTTCATTATGAAAATATATGTTTTTATCGGCCAAACCAGTTTGTGTCTCTTACTTGTGCATATAAAAGAACAAAATTAAATTTCACAGGACAACTTATCAATCAGGTAATCAATAAATCAAGTTATCAATAAATCATGACTTAACATTATCATCTTTAACAATCAAGATGCACTGCTTTTTTTTTCGGTAACAGGTGGTTTCTATTACCTATCTGATTAAAGGAAGGCTGAAAGGTAAGAAATTTTCGTGACCTTTTATGCAGAAAAATGAAATGCTTTCTCTATTTAAAAGAAAATGGAGAGATCGAATGGCCCTGACTACTTATATGCGGAAGCAGAGGACGTCATTAGGTAGAAAAATGAAGAAGAAAGACGAGAAAGAGACGGTTAGTTGAGCAGATAGAAAATAGAAAAAGTCGGCAGATAAATGAATTGTTAATATTCTTTATTGGATCACCGAAGACAAAGAATGCAGATCTAATCTTATCGGATATATGCATGAAACTTTTTGAAGGAAATTATCTGTGATTATAAATGGCAAAAAAACCCTAAATTCCTATTGATAATAGTTGTTACAAGACCCTTCGAGGCATGGAAAATGGTCGTTTCAATGGTTCTGTGTAAATAGCGAAACCGACAGATTTTCTATTTTAGTAATTTAATTAATGCGATACTAAAGATGTTACTCTTAGACAAATATTTTCAAATAGAATTCTCCGGAACGGATATTCATATTCTAGGAATTTGACTCAGGATACTAGTTCCTGGAAAAAAAAATCGTGAAAGTAACTTAGGTTGTACCAGAAATTAAGGCAGAATTTTGTTTAAATAGTCTAGATTATTTATAGTAAACTAAGATACAGTAAACTTTTCAAAGCTCCTAACTAAACTTCTGTTAAACAAATGTTATTTCGCATGCTTATCGTTAATTCGTGTTGGCAAGCAATTCCGATATAGTAAACTGAAATTGGAAAATATTTTTAAAAAGGATTCTAATTAATGGATCGTAATAATTTTGGGGACTTAACCCAGGATACTAAATTCTGGAAAAAAAATCGAGGCAGTAATTTAGGTTGAACAAGAAACCATGGACATAATTTTGATTTTACAGTCTTCTAGTGAACTAGGATGCAGTGAGGTTTTCAAAGGTCCTAATTTAAAATTCTGTTAAACATGTGTTATTTCGCAAGCTTGTTGTGAGCTTGTGTCAGCAAGTAACTCCGATATAGTTAGCTACAATCATCTTTTAAGTCAATGTAACTTTTTGTTCCATCTTTCCATTTTCACCACATTGAGAGTTCAATGAAATTACGTGCAAGTATCTGCAACTGGCCTCATCAAAAACTCTTGTCGAAATTAAATGTATCTATATCGCCGGGACTTTCGAATAATGAGAATTATTTAATCGGATTTGAAACGCAACAACCGGTTCTTTTTCTCATTGTTTTCAGAATCCTTTCGTTTTCCTGGAAATCCCGGAAATGTTGATAGTAGATGTTGAATGGGTTGCGGTCCTGTGACATTCTACCGAGAAGTGTCAACATTGGAGATGTTGTGTTTCCAACTGCCAGAGAAAAGTTATGCAGGGCTTAGTATCATTAGACGTAATTTTTCCCGCGTTGGGCGATTAGCCAACTGCAATGAGTAGGGTTGCCATACGTCCCGTATATACGGGACTGTCACCATATTTCACTTCTTAGTCCCTTATTACCATTTGTTCCGTTTTCTCGTTGTTGGCAACACTGAGATTCTATTCAACCAGTTTGTATATCTAAAAGATTATTTGTAGAAAAATAATACCAACCAAAACTGCTAAGCAACTGTGAAATTGAGTATGGAAGAGAAATGACTGAAGTTTTTTGCAGATACAATATAGTATATTGATCAGTAGCCATGCCTGATGAATCTATCTGAATATGTATTTGCCATTCCAGCCCACAATGAAAATGTGGAGAGAATATTTTCCTTCCTGTCAACTCAATGGTCGAACGAAAGAAACAGGTTGTCAGAGAAGACAATTGAAGCAATTTTGATTTGTCATTATAATTATAATATGACTTGCGCCCAATTTTATAATGATGTGAAAAAAATGATAAAATTAAGAAAGTAAAATCAACTATAAATTGTGACTGGGCTACAAAGGCTATCCTTGCATTTATTATTATTATTATTCTACGTGTTCACTTTATTAGATTGCTTAAACTTTATTGATTATCAGAGTAAAATAAACCATTACTTACCCACTTTTTCATGTTTTATTTATTTAAAATCTAAACGTCCCGTGTCAATGCTTGGCAACCCTAGCAATGAGCAAGTTGTTAGAACTTGCTTTCTGCAAAGAAAATCAGTTGTGAACCGTCACAAGGTCAACATAAACTCCGTCTAACGTACCTCTTCATTTGAAGTCTAAAACTGTCGATTTTAAGCAATGCTTGTATATCTACAACTCTCAGCATGTGATAGCTTTCAGAATCGATAGAGGACTGCTTATTTATTGGAACATTTGTTCATGATCTTATTGAATGAAGGCAGTCATCATATTTATTAAGTTTTGAGGTTTATTCTTTTGTGTTTTAAGAGTTTCAACCATAAGTAATGGACCTTATGCATTTGACGTCACATCCTCCGACACGTGACCTGCCGGAGGCAGCCATTGGTCAGTCTTAAACAGCTGACTCAGAACTACTTTTATTTCTGAGTCACTTATAGGCTGATCGTTTTGTTTATTCCTCCACAGCTGTTTTTCTATACTCTCGAACCCAAAGGGTGCATAAGGTCCATTGAATCCATCGCTTTAAGTTTAAATTCCTTTACTTACTGGATGGTTTGAACTCTTGGGGGAGCTGTAGATATTATGTTCAAATCGGCGCATAACAAAATGTATGCAATGATTGCATGTTCGAATCTTCGCTGTGGTAAATGACGTTCTTATGTAAGATATTTTTTGTTATTATTCTTACAAAGATTTATATATTTCCTTTACAGACTTTTTAGCTGAAACTATATTCAAGAAAAAAATGTTCAATTATGAATTATTTGTTATCACCTTGTATTTCTTCTGATCAGTAAGCTTTACTTTGCAATACTGCTTTTTTTGTCCAAAATGCTAAGCTGTGCATCAGAATGCTAGCACATCTATACTATAATTTTTGCATGCCTATATGATCTTATAAAACATTTTTGTAAATATTTTCTCTAGGACATTTTTTTTCTTCAAAAGAACAAAGTTTCTCTTCTGAACGATGTCGATTATTAATTAAAACGAAAGGTTTCCGAATTGCTCCTTTTTATTTTTTTATTAAATTCTCCCTTATTTCCTCGATTTTCTTTTTCAAAATAGCGTTCGAAGAACATCATTAAATCATTTATGTTCTAATTATCGAAAGAGAACAGTGAAGAAATTTAAGCAGCATAATCACTTTCATTTGCTTCTTCCTCATTTTTCAATTAATTTTGCTTATTATGAATCGAATGATTAGTCGTTATGATTTATGGTTACTTCTATACAGAAAAAAATCATTTGTTTTCTTATAAACTTTTATACAGTGAAAGTTATTAAAATAATTTTAATTGCAAGTTTTATATCTACTGCAAAAATTGTTACTGCAGTTTTGATTTTGGAATATCATAAAATGGCAGAAAGTACTATACGCATCATTCCTGAATAAAACAAAAAAAA
>BGPR01021580.1:0-26309 GCA_013235015.1 Araneus ventricosus
CTAGTTTATGATTATTTAGTTTCATTCTATACACTCTTGTCGAATTTTCAAACAGATATTCTTCTTTAATTAGTTTTATCCTTCAACCGAATAATTTTATTATGTTAAATATTTAGACAAAACCGTTAGTTAAACGATAAAACACCACAATTCATATAGTGTTATTCTTAGATTTAGCTGACTCTTCTTTAAATCATCACTTAAATAAAGAGAGAGAGATCTAAATGAATGAGTTAAAAAGAATTGGGAGATAAAAACTGGGTTGTTTTGCACTTCTGAGTGATTAACTGAATTTTTGCTAGTAAATAAGGTCATTGTTTTTTAATGAACGAATCAAACCAAAAAAAGAAGTAGTGAGTTTCACTAATAAGTTTTAAAGGAATTAATCCACTTAGCTTGTTCATGTTTAACCTTGTTAATTCTTCAGAAACTGCAATGTGAAACATATGGTACAGGTTTATGGGTAGAACATAGTTAGAATTAGATTTTGAGAACACAGTCCAAGTGTACATTTGTAAAGAGTGTTCTCACTTTGTTGAAGATTTAATTGAAATAGCTCCATTTGAAGATGCAGTTTGGAAATTTATACATAACATACGAAATTTTGTGCAATAAAGATGAAAAAATTTGACTTAAAATTGATGATAAATTAATAATTATTTTAATAACATGTCGGATTACGATTTAATTTACTCTCTTAGAAAAAAAATTCCCCACTAACAGATAATAACATTGATTTCTTTTAGATAGTAGTAACAAAGAGGAGAATGAAATTAAAGCAGTTAGTGTTTCGTAGAGTTAAATAGATATTACAGAAATGTGAAATAATTTAAGGCTGTGCTATGATGCTGAATTAATTTAAGATTTTTAATTTGTTGGAGTTATTTTTTTTTTTTGGGGGGGGGGCCGAGAAAAAGAAAGATTCCTTAAAATTTTAACTGGATTCCATATGAACATATTTTTCCATTTTTCTTAAATTAAGATTCAAACTTGTTTCTAGAACTTGACCACAAAACTTGAAACGTATTGTGGATTATTTACAATAACTTCAAACAGCAAACAATTTCAGTCGCAGTTCGTTCATCATATTAATCAAATATTAATTCTGTAAACGAATCTTTATCAAACACCAAAAACAATGATATAGTGGTAATATGAAATTCTCCAGTTGTCTCAATTGTAAGCAACATTATCTGGATGAAGGTTTCTGAGTTGAACAAAACTCAAACGCGAATATTTTTAAACATTTAAATGGTTTTCGAGCTTTTAATTCCTGACAAAAACTTGAATGGATGAAGCTAAGATGGATATTTTCGTTAGTAATTTGATTTAAATAGCTAGAAGTAAATATGAAAACCTGTGTGTGCCTTTTTATTATCATTTAAGAGGTTTAAGAGGTTCACAAAATTGTAGGGAAAAAAGATTTTTCACAATACCAAATTTGAAACAAAATTGTTCGAATGAGAAGAAAAGTGACTTCCATCGGATGCAAATTTAAGGAGGAAATTATTCCTGTTACAAAAAAAAAGTTAACCTCGTTAAAGCATCTAAATTTATAAAAAGAAATATATTACAAATTACTTAAAGGAACCATTAATCAGTCTAGTTAAAGGCGAGCGATAAATCTAGTTAACGATGTGTAGTTTGTATTCTTTTTATGAACAACCTTGTTTTATTTTTTCCTTTCCCAGAAATGTACTACTTGGGAGTGGATCCGATTTTAACTTTTAAACTAAGACAACCATTATAAAATATAATGGTATAACCAATTAAATTTTTTTTTAGTGTTATAGCTTTATCTACATTTTCTGTCTTTCAAAAGAAAGAAATTTCAATACTTTAATGTTTTCTACTTGTAATTTATTACGAAAAGCTTCTTGCAAATTGATTTTTAATAAGGACTCATGAAAAAGACAGAAGTTAACTAAATACTTATTTATTTCGAGTCGATGTCCCATTACGTTGTTTATAAAATAAAATGAATACCAAACTTTCGACATTTCTATAAACTTTTTCCGTATCAGATATCATTGAGATATGTTTTTACTTGCAAGCTATAAGGCGGAAAAACAATAGCCTTCAGAGCAAAATTCAAAGTTATATTTCAGAGTTCAAAGTGCTAAGCAATTATTAAATTCTTGCTATATATAATTTAGTGCTGTAGTTGTTTAATATTATTTTCATTTCTGTGTTTTACAAGATGTTTTCTGAGTATTGAGAGGAGTATGCCCTTATTACCATCCGCTTTCTTTTTCTATGTTTCAGGCCGCAGCAGGCTCGGGTTCACGGAGGAAACAGGTTCGAATCTTCAAAGCGCGTAAGATCGCAATGATTCCGTTTATGAGGATTTCGAGAACCTTGTGTTTGATCATGATTCAGATGCCCTTATCGTGACATCCTGTTCTTCATACTTCTGACCACCATTCAATGACCTTAAAATCCTCCGTGTATATGGATTTGGAGAACCTTAATTTTGATCCTGATTTAGACGTCATTGTTGTGACACTTACATATTTAATATTATTAAATTGTACGAGAGAGATATTTCATTGAATAATGAAACTTTCCTGTACAGAATAATAATCCCCTCTTCAGTAAATTTTATATTCAGGCTTTCATCAACTTTTTTGTTAGACTCAACGTTAAAAAACTGCAATATATCGAAGATGGAGGACCCCGAGTCCATGCGCTCCGAGTAAAGGACTACTGGCGTGTTATTGTGACATCCTGCACTCCATACTTTTGACCACCATTCATACTAACAAGGTCTGCTCCAAAATGGGATTTAGGCAAAGACGAGTTCATTCTAAAATATAAGTTTAGCTTAAAATGGAAGTCTTAAATCCATCAATAACAATTGTGTAGAGCTTTACTTGTTTCTTAACAGGAACATTCGCTGTATCAAAAAGTTTTGTTAGTGAGAATTTAGATGATATAAGACATTATTTATAGAGACTGAATGCTATGATTTTTATACTATTTTACACCTTTTTCGTCGAATACCTGAGAACACGTTGAACAAAGGTATAAACATATTGCGTAACAGTAGTCGAAGTTTAATGTAGTAACAATGTAGATATCATTTGCCAGCTCATGACGAAATACTTCGGTGTGATGATTTCACTTCGTTAGAGCAGTTGTATCTTCTGATGAATATCTGTATGAACTTAGATACTTCATCGCATCATCTGGTACCCCCCCCAAAAAAATGATATATTGAAAGTTCCGCGCATATATGATAGTCGAGTATCACTAGCTAATAAGTAGCAATATACATTTTAATCTTGTTTGTTTTAAAAAATGGATGCAGCAATTTTTTTATTATTGAGCAAAACAAGCTTTTGCCTGAGATTACGATTTATGATAAAACTGAATTAGTCATTTTCTTAAAAGGCAGTAACCCGAATCTTAATTTTCCGTGAAAAAATGTAGAATAAATACATCCTCATTTAATGAATTAACCTGAATGCTGAAACTCTTATTCCATAGACTAAAAGTGCCACAGCATAAATGATGAAAGATTTATGTCAGATTTCCACTTTTGTGATGTCCGATTTCTACTCCTTTAAGGCGAGTTCCTTTACAGGGATGTATAGTTGAGTTTCAGATGATAGAATCAGATTCTTCAATACAAGCTGCATGTTTTCTTAAACGCGGAATGGAAGACCATACCCTTTAAGCTGAAAATCAAAGCCAGTGGATGAATAAATTTTCTTTTTTGTGACTGCAGGATGCAGAAAGAGTCTAAGAGATTGAAATCTAAGCTGGTAATTCCTATTGGACCTTTTTTATCCTGAAGGAATAGAGAGCTCTAGTTCCCGGCTAACAAAAACCTAATATAAAAGTTTAATTCCAACGACATATGTAAACAAATCGTAACAATGCCAAAATGATAAATTATATTTTTAATGACAAGTATAGTTTGCTTCCCTGAGAAATTTTTTCTGCCAAGTACCGAATTCGAATTTTCTTAAAATTTCATGAAAAAATAATGGCCCCATTGGGAACACTTAACACAGCTACCTCAAATTTAATATGTCTATCCTTTTAAAAAAGTACGCTTTAACTTTTGCCTTTGAATCTATCTCGGACGAAGACAATCTTAAGTGTATAACAATAACAGCCGCTCTTTGTTCTCTTTCTCCCCAAAAGAGATTATGTCCCCTGTGCCGCAAAAACTCTTTCAGCGAAGATTAGAGGCGGCTGAAAGCCCCACTTAGTTAGAAAGCGAAAAGCGGGTGGGGTGAGGTTCGGCAAAAGTGTGTGCCTCACCTTCTGTCCCCTTAAATATTTGATGGTGGAGAAAATGGGGTCCGGCAATTGGAGCCTGCATGGGCGTTGTTTCCTATCGGCGCAAATCGAATCCGATGAATACAGAGAGGGACACCTTCTTCGGTCATCGATTGGAAGATTGCGTGCACGAACAGGGTGGACCGTTTTCCAGGGTCTTTTGGTCAGCCGAGGGAAAAATTGAATACATTATAACGGAAAGCAGACGACCGGCGCTATTTTTGGTAACGGTACGCGGAGTTTCAGGGGTGGGGAAGACCAGGGGTTGGAATGAAAATGGCGGGTGACCATGGCAACCTAACCAGACAGAGGACCGCTGTTCTGATTAATTAAATTAAAGGGAAGTTAGTCACTCGTTGCCAGTCACCTTTAAAAAGTGAACGAATATAAGAGCATGCAAGGCATAAAAGAGTCCACATTTTTAAGTTATAATTGGCTCACAATACTAAGTTGCTCTAATAATGTCATCAAAAGCCAGAAAAAGAGAATATTGTCATGAACATAATCTTGACAAGAGAAAATGAACGAAATAACCGATGAGAGAATGACAAACAAATTGCTGTCGTTATCATTCGAGGTTTAGTAAATTGTTTCAATGATAAATTGGTTGTAATTGGCTCACAACACTAAGTTGCTATAATATGTTATCAGAAAACCAGAAAAGATCGGTTTTGTCATGAGCATAATCTTGAAAGGAGAAAGTGAAAGAAATAACCGACGAGAGAGTTCGGTCACACTAGGCTTCAGGAAAGCAAACTGCTGTCGTTGTCATTTGAGATTGGTAAATCGATTCGATTCTATATTGATTATAACTGGCTCACAACACTAAGTTGCTATAATCATGTCATTAAAAACCAGAAAAAGTGAGTCTTGCCATGAGCATAATCTTGAAAAGTGAAAATGAAAGAAGTAACCGATGGAGAATTCGAACATGTTATATTTAAGATAAACCAATTTCTGTCGTTGTCAGTTGAAATTTAGTAAATTGTTTCAATTCTAAATTGATACAACGTAATAAATTTTACAGCTAATTTAGTAATGTGGGAAAAAACTGTCTTGCTATTGGATTAAGTGTTATTTTCTGAACTCTTTTAAAGGAATAAAAACTGAGAAGACAGCTACGACTCTACAAAGTATGAATCATTGTCAAGTTTGAAAATAGATATTTCTTTTGATTATAAATTTGGTAGATTAATTATAATTGACTAAATCATACCATTAAACAAAATCAGTTACAAAAATTGGTCCAGTTTTGAACAATTTAAATAATCAAGAAACCAGCAGGAATTAAATAAATAAAAATATAGAGAAAAATCTGAAAAGCAATCTAGAATATACAGTGTCAATCAAATTTTTTAAAAATTTGGGGAGATGTCTTATGAGAATATAACAGTTTTGAGCATTATAAATGTAAAGAAACAAAATATTGAAACGGAAATGGACAAAGAAAACCTATAAATACCCATTAAAAATTTTTAGTAGTACATTTCTGAGTGAAATGAGTTGGAACTAATTTTGGTATATTTAAAACAATTTTGAGAAAATGAGTCTAACGACTACCAAGAAACTAAGGTAAAAGATGAACTTTTATTTTCATTCATGTAAAAATTAAAGATGAAAAAAAGTTAAAGATCTTTTCAAAAGAGTCTTGATAATGGATGAAGGAAAGGGCTACAATCGCATTTTTAAAATGCCCTTTGTTGTTTGCAAAATGCATTCATACGTTAAGTAATGCGATTAAAAGTTAATGACCTTGCATATCATATCTGCTCTCTTTGCATTAAAAGATGAACCAAAATTTGTTATGTTTCTATGAAATGCATTATACTGGGATTATTATAAATCCTTCATAAATTTGCTTTGTATCATTCTTTCCAAATTTGATCGCGTCTTAAAATTATAAACGAATTTTTTTAAATTATGCAAAGGCAACAAACATTCTTTGTGTTTCTTATCCATAGTTGGCAACACGACCTAAGTGGTAATCATATTCCTTAATTTTGACATGTTTAAATTGAATGTTTCTTTGTCCCATCGCTTTTTTTTCAAATTGACATATTGATTCATTTTGATTTTTATATAAGATTGGCTTTGATTAGATAATACGCCTGGAGGTTCATTTTAGATATGTCTATGAACGGCACTGAAATCACAGTTTAATTTTTTTTTCTTTTATCACATAGCTTTTATAGTTTCACAGTTGCTAGGGGTATTGGACGCTGTGGGTGGTCATCAGGTGGAACACCTAGTTAATTATAACATGATTTTTTTTTCTTTGTACGTTTACTTGTTCTAGATGTAAGTGACGAGGCTTGAGGACCGATGTCCAAAAGTGTTCCAGAACTAAATGGGACAGCATTATAAAACTGCTTGGAGTTCAGATTATTTTATAGCTAATCTCTGAAACTCAGTGATAATTAATGATTACTCTCGGGGCAATAGGTCTGAATTTTTACCTTCCATCGGGAGCATCTAATCTGCGAGATGAAACACCCATATTTTTTGTGCCTAAGTGCTGGTTTTACAGAGAAAGGATAAGTAGCTTTCTGGTTCCCTACCACTCACACCAGGTTATAGTGATATTTTTTCTCTAGTGCTCTCTTTTGATGTATGAGAGAGGCACGTTAATCTGGTATATGAGTTGCGCCCATTATCTTTTTTTTTATTTTTGTATTTCCCAAATTTTTCTTGGTGCTTTTTTTATATACCTGAAAAAGTTCATATACCTGTGTCCCAGCCCGTAATTCAATGATATTGATCGTTATTTGCAATATATTGTTTCAAAAATCTCGAATTATTTTAGGCTCTCAACGACAACAGTTGTCATTGCTAGGGAACCTTGCGGAAAAACAAATGTCAACTCCCTCCCGAATTCCTGGACATTTTATTAGTTGAAATTGTGAGGAAATACAAAAAAAGTTATTTAAAAACGCATGTATAGCTTTGTATGACCGAATATATCAGTTTGATAAGCTTTCCCTTAAGCCCAGTGGCGGATTTTGTCAATATGAGGCCACAGGCGCAAAACTGACTTGAGGCCCAACTTCTACCCAACTGACTTCTACTCAATGTCTCAACTTCCCCATCGGTTAAGCCCTACGATGTGCGTAGAATAAATTTTGAGGCCCCTACCGTGACCATCGATGGTCAACGCCCCTGCCCTTACCCAATGTCGCAACTTCGTCGTCGGCATAGCACTACAATTTACGTCCAATAGGTTTTGATACCCCTACCGAATGTCACTAATTCGCCATCAGTTTGCACTGCTGTATACGTCGAATGGATTTTGAGGCCCCCTGGATTTTCGAGGCACGAGGCGAGCACCTCTAACACCTGTGCGAAAAACCGCCACTGCTTAAGCCCAAGCAAAAATTTAAGTTTTAATCACACAGATGAGTTGCGCCCGAACGTTTTAGTACTTGTATTGCGCCCGACTGAAGGTTGAGTTCGCTAAGAATTTTAAAATTTAATTAATTATTTCAAAACTATGCAGTATTGTACTAATGCTATCCTAAAAAACCTTGAAAATTATTACTTTAAATGAATTCCCATTAGTAGCATCAAATTTGCAATAGTCAAAGTCGTTTATTAAAATCTCGATTACACCTCGTTTTAGGTCAGTCCCTTGAAAGACGTAAAAACGGTGCTTCACTATATTACCAGAAAGTAAAGATAAACAAGTTGAAGTCTGTGAATGATTTAATTCTAGCTTATAGGTTAAAAAATGACATAATTCGATGCATGAGAGGCGCTCGAGCAAAACTGTTAAGGGGTTAGAGCTTTGCGTTTCTTATTTTATTCCTCCACACCGAAAAATTTTCTTCAAAGTAGTAAATCGGAAGTAGAAACCTTCGGTGTTCACAGGCTTTTAGAAATGTTTACATAGTAGCAGTGCGAGGTATGTATGTATATGTAATATTATTTGTAATAGTTACAAATATATCTTAGTTCTTAAAATGCCCAGAATAAAGTGAAATTCTGTTAATGAAATAGTTAATTTAACTTGCTTAAAAAACAAAACAGTACGAGTTATTAAATTATAAAGTGTTGTTATTTAGCCTAAAATAAATAAATAAAGTCAGTATTATCCCAATTAAATCAGTATTCTACAGGTATTAATTTGTATAATATGTTTTTTTTTCTTTTCACTTCCATCTTTCTATTTATGTTTTAATTTCAGTAGAGAGATTTTTTTATATCATGGTAATTTTTTAATTGGAAATATCATGATTTTAAAATGAATAGTCAATATAGTGATTTTAATATAAAATAGAAATCAGGAAGCGCAGTTTGTCCGAAATGAAAACCTTGAAATGGTTAAATTCTTCTAAGTTTGGAGTAGAATTCAATTTTAAACTAATCTATATAATTTTTAAATTAGAAATTTGTCGAAACAGCATGTTAAGAGTTTGAGAACTTTTATAATAATGATATTTTCTATGATTCGCATATAAAATGAATATTAGCAAGATTAAAAAACTTAATTTGTTTTCTTGAAATTACTACAATAAGTGACAAGTGTTACATCCTTTGCACAAATAGAAATATCGATTCATATTAAGGCTAGTTATTACAGAATTTTACGAATAACTAATTTTTTTTAAATAATTGTTTATCTGAAGACAGTTTAGCACAAGACTTTCCTTTTAGGTACTAATTAATATGTATACATATGATCGAATTTAAAACTTAAAGTATTATTCTTAACCTGTATATACGGACATAGAACCATTTCAAATAATTCAAGAGTATTGATTAAATTATTCTAAATGAGAAAATTATACTAAATGATACTCATAACTTTCACAAGAATGTAACAATTTTGCTTTCATATATTACCGAAGAACATTTCATAAAAGCAGATATCTCAGTTAAATTGTCGTACAGCCCAAGAGTGTGATTGAAATTGATAATAGGTTGAATTAATTGACAGCAGTTGCTGAAATAGGTCTAAAACATTTTTTTTCAATAGTCGAAACAAATTAATTGGAGGGGAAGGAAAAAAATCAGAAAAATTACAGCAGTTTAAGCATCTTCAACCATAACAATCATCAATCAAATCCAAGAAAGAACAAATTGCTCTCTATCGTGCAAATGATGGATGAGAACCTGTTACATTTCCTACTAATCAAATGGAATGTCAGAGGAAAAAAATGTATTTAGCTACTTAACTCGTTATTTTTTTAACTTCGCCCCAAGGCAAATTTTATTTCTTTTGCATCACATTCGAAATTTATATTTGCTCAAATTATGATACAAAGAAACAAAAGCAATAAAATGATGTAACTTATTGCAGGCATTCTCAAACCTATTTTGTAGTTTTATTCATACAAATGAATTTCAATAGAATCAGTTACGTGTCATCACGGTTGCACAAAAAGCATCATTGCTCATGCGCATACATCATCATGACAAACGTCATTGCAAATTGATAGGTTCCAATTAAACTGACGTAACACGCTTGCCTTGTGTCAGTTGAATATGAAATGGCTCCAAGGTCTTTCCAAAAGTTCCAGAAGTCAGGCTATGAATCAATTATTTATAAATGGAAAAAGTCCTGAATTTTGGGGCAACTTTAGAATACTCCCTGCATTCTATTTTGCATTTCTTATCCTCGTTCGAAACTTTCTAATTCATCTCTGTATTGTCTGTGACAATATTTTTAGATTCAGGCAAATCAAATTACTCAGAAATCTCAAGCATAACTTATCAATCAATACCATACTTCAGTTTCTACTTTTAACAATTGCAACATATTTTGTCGATCTAATATGTTGACATTTTATTGATCTAATATGCAAGAGGTCAAAATTACTGGTGAAGACATCAATCCTCAGTAGTCCTATTTCCAAACATAATCTTTACCAGCAATTATGAAGATAACAATATATTTCGCTTATTTTGCATTGATTACCAACAATTAAAATGAATGCTATAAATATAATTGAAAGATATATAACGATTTATTAATTTGATTGCATGAAAGACTTCATTTTATGACTTCAAAACAGTCTCAACATCTTTACAAATTTCATTTATGCGTCGAGTTATTTCTGTAAAACACAAAACTCCATGTCCGATAAACCGTTACAATTCATTAGAAGCATCAACTTGACAATCTTTTCCTTTGGTGATGAAGCTTTTTCAACGAGATCAGTTATATAAGCAATTCAGTGAATAAAATCAATCATAATATTCAGCGATTATATTAATTATATCTTTTAATACAAGATAAGGTTATAAATTTAATTGACTTCATGAAATTCTTTTCTCACGAAAAGATTAGCAAACAATCCAAATTTTTTTCTTTCTAATTTGATTCTTGATTTCAGCAAAAATGTTTTTTTTTTCCGCTTTTATTGTCTTATTCATTATTATTTTTTAGTGATACATAAATAGCCAATTTACTTAGCTGCATCTCAAACATCATTATTTTTCATCCAGTTTAACTGGCACTGTCATTCCGTGCACGTGACTCCATTTAAACCAATAATACTTATTTTATCACTCCTCCATAAGGAACTTATAAAAGTTCTCAAATAATAATGCATTGTTGGTTTCACTAAAGACACCAATTTTGTAAATTAAATATAAATGAACCACATTTTTTGCCAGGCAGAATGCAAACATCAAATAATCAAAGCATTTCTGAGTAAGCGCCTTATAAATTAAGTAAGATGCATTTAAAATTTGAACAAAATATCCATCTTAAATAGCTCCAACTTCATTTTCTTGATTCTCGGGTAATTTTAATGGCTGAGAAGTCTTCGGCTCCAATTAATCTGAGAAAAACCATTAAGAAATATTGGATTCTTCATCCATTTTGAAAATTTAATTGGGGAAATCGTTTCTTTAATGCAGGAAAGAGGAATAACAAAAATAATAATTTTCAAAAATGCTAAATTAGTGGTGGCTCAACGAAAGAGATTTCCATTAAATTATTTAGTAACTTAGTTCAGGAAATTTGATTGTCTTGTATTTTTAAATTACTAAATCCAGCATTAATTAGCAGACTTTGCGTGAGATTCATTTTGAAATAAATCTATAAAAGCGTCTGAGGTTTCCTTGATGAATGCATCTTTTCTATTCAGATGCATTCTCAAATGATGTTACATGCGAAAGAATGAGAAATTTTGCAGTGAAATAAGACTCCGGAGGTAAGTTGTGTTATTAATAGGTTTAAAAGCACAATTTCTCATTTTTATGAAAGCTTCAGACTCATTTTGAGGCGTAAATAATGATACTAACTCCAGACAAGGGGTAAGGAAAAGCTTAAAGGAGATTATAAATGCATTTACGAGTAGTTGCAACACAGAAATTAAAATACTCCTCTTGGAATGTTTTTACATTACATTTTCAGTCTTTATATAATAATTCAATAACTGCCTACGTTTTATTCTTACGTTTATTTATGTTTTTTTACGGTAAATTAAATATAATTTTATATTTTAAAAATAAATTATGATTTCAGATATCTTTTAGTCTAGGAGAAATTTCAGAGAATATACATTCCTTCCCAGCATTTTTATTCGTGTTTATTTATTTTATTCATTAGACACTAAACGTAATTTGAAATGTTTAAAATAAATTATTTCAGATGTAGTTTAGTTAAATAACAAATTTCCGAGAATATACATTTAGCTTTTAACACAGTTATAGGAAAATATTCTGGATTAACTTTTGTTATGCCCTTTATGTATTCTAATACATAATTTTCCATTTATATTTCTTTAATTTCATATTTTTAAATGGATAAAAAAAAGTTGATATGATCAAGAATGGAAAATTTGATAATATCTTTTATCGAAAAATTGATTAATTTTTGAAAATATCAGTTTAAAGACGATTCTGTTCAAAGTGAGTTGAAATTACATGAATAATAATAATTTCTGAATTTAATAAATTCTGAAAACAGTTATTTTTTTATTTTTCTAAAAAAGCAGGACATACCATTGTGAAAGAAATCGCCAAATATCATTTCTAGAATTTATGACAAATCACCATTGTGGCTTGTGGGGAATATTTTTCAAAATATAGCTGTAAAAAATGTAGTAGGATAAATGAATAATGGGCAGATTTGAAACCAGTGTTTATTATCACTTATAAGTCGTTGGGATGCGGAGCGATTCTTACTTTCGTTAATTATTATAGTATTTCAGTAAACTGAAGCCCAAATATTATTCAGTAACATGTTTAAATTTTAAAGTGTTGATTTATTTAATTATCCTTCTATTTCTATTCATCTTTTTACACTGTACAATGATATTTAACAGTACAAACACATTGACGATAAAATCTTATCCTTAATACGTCATCGACAACTTTAAATATTATATCTCAGCACTTCCGAAAATACAATTAGAATTGGAATACACATTTAGAATTACTGAAGGAATCTTTTCATTAAAAACTTCCTTATCGTGGGTTTCAAACAGATAGCTAAATAAACAATCAAAAAAGCACTGACTGTATGGCCAAAAATGGTATTTTTGTTTTCCGAAGGTCAGTGGCTGATTCAATAAACAAAAACAGTGATTTCCGTGAATTTCAAGAATTTTAAACCTGAAAGCAACTATCATTTTTCATGTAAATTTTCCCCCATTCAGAGTTAGAAGATTTAAATTATTTCTTTTATGATAGTCCAATACTAGACACTGTTATTCATTGATGGTGATACATTATTAATCCCTTCTCTTCTTTTTTCGTACCACATTAGTTAAGGCATAAGTAATATTAATTATACCGGGCTTAGAAATTTTCTTGCTTAGTTGAACCCATGATCGTAATTTTTTAAAAAAATAGTTTTCTATTAAAGCCAAATATTCACGTATTTAAATTAATAAAATAATCTTGAAAACCAGAACTAATGTTGTAGGCAAAAACTTTCGTCTGATACGAAAACAATCATGATTTAGGCTTCCTAAAGCCAATGCTTTCTTGGCAGAAAATAATGATTAATGCTAATCACCCAAGAAAGCCAATATAAAGCATTATGTTTAACATTTCAATCTTAATTTTAAAATTTATTAATTTGAAAAACTGGATTCCGAAATTTTTATATTAATTTAAATATAATTTTTAAAAAAAATTATCCTAGGTACTTAATACCTTTTTGCGAATTCCTGAATTGATAAGAATTAAATATATGTGTTTAAATCTTTGTATTTATTTTTAGCTGTAATTCAAGGAACCCTCTAAACTAAAGAAAAGCATAATTCAGCACCTACATCATTTTAACTTTACGGACATCAAATGTTGGTTCCAAAAGAACAAAAACTAAAGTTGCGTTGTTTAGTATCATATGTGAGAAATGAAATGATAAAATGAATAAAATACGACACTTGGGTTCCATTGTTTGCCAATGTGAACTTGAGAATCAAAAACAAGTTTCTTTTAATTAAACCTAAAGAAATTGGTGCTTCAATTTGGAAAACAAACGATCCAATTTAGGAAACTAGTTTCTTTCATTGGACCGATGACACGATTTTAAAATGCTATTTTATTATTACTTCAAAGTGTATTTCTTAATAAGTTAATTAAAATATTTTGAAGATAAATACATTCCAAAAAATCTACCTTTTTCTTATTAAAATTACTTTTCTATCATTTTACATTAAAAAATGTTTAAGTGGTCAAATTCGTCAACCTTTCTCTAAATAAATATTTATTAAATAGTTTAAATTTTGGCTCTTTATTTATCTTCACAGCATCTTCTAACTCTTCATTCAATTATTACATCGTCTGGCAGCATAGCAAACTGGATATTTTTTTAAATGCTGAACAACTTAAATTTTTTTTTACCAATCTGAAAAACTGAATTAAAGAAAAGTCCTATTCAGAAGAAGGTTGAATCTGCTTTCTTGAAGGAAAAATTTTGCAATGTTTAAAGCTACACAAAGTAATTTTGAATGCTGAAAGAAAAGGTAATTAATCAATATATCTTCGCTGCTATGAAGCTCCAAATGAAAATGTGTTAGTGCTTTAAATATTTTCAGTTTGAAAAAAAAAAGCCTTCAAATAAGGATGTTTGACCTTGCAGAGTTCCCTATAATATCTTTCGCAAATTGTTTTAAGATAAGTTGGAACTTACTGTAAAGCAAGTTTGTTTCATATGGCCTTAATCTTAAACATATGAGCTTTTCAAAATGGATGGAACGCAATTATAGCCTTTTAGGCCTTTGAAAAAATGAAAAAGAAAAATCTTTAAAAAGTATAAAATGATTTCAACTTATTTTTAAAACCAAAATCTTTAAAATGTTAAAATCTAAAACCTTCAAATAAAATTAAAAGTATTTGAACTTATTAATGAAATAACATAATCGTGTAAACTGGAAGAACATTTGCAGATTTCACATAAATGTATATAAAGTCTTTTATTTACCTTACCAAACTTAAACTCACCCTTTAATCTAAAAAAAAATAAACAAGCGGAATAGTTTGATAAATCTGTACTTTTTCAGCCCCACTGAAGATCCAATCCTCCATCTCATATGGGAGAGGACAGCACTTACCTTTTCTGACACCAGCCGGGGTCGCGTGATGCGAGGCAACTTGATAAATAGTCCCTCATCGCCTTACAAATGGCGCAATGATGGACCTCGAAGTGTTCCAATCCTTCATCCGCTGTCATTCCAACGGCAACAAAATAAAAAGCGGAGACCGCTTTCACCCAGTGACCTGCTCCGCTGATCTTTTTTGATTCTAAAAGACACTGTCATCATTTTGTAGCTCTTTAACAGATGAAAGGTTTATGGTTACACTGGAGCAAGTTTATACCACTTTCTTTTTTTAAAGTTGTGCATCAGCCAGACGCAATTTAAGCAGTGCAAGGCTAATAGGTCTCGGAAAAAGAACGCCGATTCCATGTTATTACTTTAACTATATGATTGATTTAAATAATATGAATATTTCAAGTTTATTTACGTAGAATGTTATCATTTTGTATCTCTTTAATAGAAAAAATGGTTTATGGTACAAGCAACCACTGGAACAAGTTTATACCGCTCTTTTTTCTTTAAAGTCGTGCAGTAGCCAGAAGCAATTTAAGCAGTGCAAGGTTAATAGTGATCGGAAAAATATTCTCTCCATGTTAACATTTTAACTATATGATAGATTTAATTAAGGTGAAAGTTTCAGAATGAGTTTTGTAGAATATCATGATTTGTAGCTCTTTACCAGATGAAAGGTTTATGGTTACATTGGAGCAAGTTTATACCACTTTCTTTTTTTGAAAGTTATGCAGTAGCCAGAAGCAAGTGTAAGTTTTAATAGTTCTCAGGAGAACATTGCTTCCAAGCTAACGTTTTAACTAGAAGATTGTCTAAATTATTATGAAAGTTATTATTTATTTAGAAATTATTTGATTTTTAACTTGGGTAAAATATGAAAAATTACACTATAACTTTGGATTTCACTATTTATGGGGTTATGTGCATTGCCCTAAAAAAGAGGGGGGGGGGGAAAATGATATGCAGCAAACATCTGTCTCCATTTTTGAATTATTCAAAAGTAACACGATGATTTTCTATTTTAGATCTTTTCCAAAACTTTTTTTTTGCCTGCATCCACCCTACATAATTTTACAAAATGATACTATAAAAAAATGCTGAAAAAAATATTGGTTTAAAATATTGCTTAATAATAATGCTGATCAGAGAAATACTATATTTATGAAAGATATCACTCTTTTAGATTAAAAACGGCAAAACGTTATATATTGATTATTCCTATCAATGTTAATGATCCAGAATTTTCTCTTTAAATTTCGTTATGAACTGACGCATTAATAATTTTTATTTATAGGTGTATACTTGAAGTTTGTCATTATTTGTACGACAATAGTAAAGATGGACATTAGAAATATTTTATTTTCCTTTTAAAGATGAAAGTTCAAAGTTGATATAATTGAAGTAACTAAAAATTAAATGTAGGTGCAAAACTGGTGCTAGAACTATCTTATACATCTTTTATTAGAAGAAAATGTGTCAATATATTTTATAAAGAAGAAAGTATCTCAAAAATTGTTATTACGTTAAGAAAACCGCTTTTATAATTAAATTTGATTTTAAGCGTCTAAATTTTCTTTTTGAAAGTTTATGTATCTAAATTTAAATTGCACTTTTTTCAAATTTAAAATGAGGAGTTCATGTTTTTTTAATTGCTACATTGGAACGGGTTTTTCGTGGGCTTTAAAAATTGTCCAAATTTATTTTTAAGTATATATAATTGTATATTTTTTTATTTTTTCATCACTTCTTAATTATGTTACAAAAATCTTTTGTAATTAATGTTCAAATGATAAATTTATTCTGTTAATATGCAACTGCTGCTATAACTGCCAAATTCACACTTACAAACTGAAAAATAAAAAATAAAAATAACCATATCTTTAAATTAATGTTTCACCGTGATTTTCTAATAATAGCTAAGGGATGAACAACAAAATATATGGAATTTAGCTCTTTATTATCTTTTGTAAATGGCTTACTTAAGTAAATGGCCTAAGCACTTTAGATTTTCAGAGTAATTCTTCCTCCTGTTTAATAATATTTCATAACTATACATTATTAAGCTACTTAAATATCTTGCTTCGTTCCACTTCGCTGAACTAAATATATTTAAAGTTTATTTGATTCACTAATGTAAAATTGCTTAACGCATAGTGTTTAAAAATAGCTTATGAAAGCTGTCTACGCCAGATTTTTTACTGTCTGTCTCAAAAGTAAATTCATTTTGCCTTATTTCATCTCCTTAAAAAAAAAAGAATAAGTAATTGCACTATTATATTAATGAAAACTGTTTCTTAACATTTAGTGTCTTTTCCTCTTTTTTAGTCTTTTTGATGTATAGCTTCTGGCAGGAATCCAGGAGCTATTTTTATTTTGAGTTATAGACACCATTCCGCCAATTCTTCTCTAGTTTCTCCAAACTTCGTCCTTTCCGCTTAGTCTTTGTACTATGCGACACTTTTCCGATATTTTTAAGAATTGGAATGTAACGTTTGTGTATTTATAAACGTTTTTTCTATTAAATACAGTAAATAACCTTTTATACGTCTTTCAAGGAACTGAGATAGGACAACGTATAAATGAAAAGACGTATAATCGAAATTTTACTAAAGAACTTTGATTGTTACAAATTTAATGCTACTAATGCAAATTCACTTAAAGGTAATAATTTTAAAGTTTTTTAGGATAGTAGAAGTATATTACTACATAGTATTGAAAATATTAATTAAATTTTAAAATTAGACATTCATCATGAAAGTGAGAAAAATCATACCTTTATTGCATATCTCGAGTACTAATTAAACAATTCTTATTTTATATGATTTATGTGCATATAGATAGATATCTAATCATAAAAAATCTTTAATTAAAAACATTAAAATAGTAGAAACGGAGAAATAATGACTGGGGAAGAAAAATTGCGAATTTTAGAAAGGAGGAAAACGATGTATAACCGGAGCTTTGCGACGTATAAACGAAGTACTTTATCATTACAATGGTTATGAATGAATTGGGACTGTGACGAAACGGCATATAAATGGTAAACGTATAAACCGTGCTTTACTGCATTTAAAATTTTGAACCTCGTGATTTTTAACTATCAATACCAGCTAACTGATGAATGAAATTTCTTTCTAACTGATCAGTAAACTGATTTTTTCTTTATCACATGAAATATTAATAAAAATCATGTAAATTTGCTACTTTATGTTACACTGAAACCATTTGAAACAATGAATAGACTCCTTTAAACTTTACACTAACTATTGAAAGAAAATTGAAGGTTCAACTTAGCGATTGCTTTTTAATACAAGTATGAAAAGAGGACCGACAGATACTTAAACTAAATAAAAATATGATAATTAAGAAATAAAATATAATAAATAAGTATAAAATAAATAAAAACAGAAACTTCAGTTTCAAAAGTTAGAACAATATTTTACAATAACAATATTATATTTTTATTACAATATTAATATTTTTTCGATTCATTTGTGGATCTTGATTTACATGGTGAATCAAAAAATTAGGTACTAAACTAAGAAATAAAGAAGAACTATCAAGAATTAGGATGAAAAAGTTAATTATACAATTACTCAATTTTTGAAAATTTCGTTTATTTTAGGTGAACATTTTAATTATTGAACTGATGCGTAAGAATTTAAATGTAAAATGTTCTTTATTTTAAAATTACTATTGAGTTTCCCATATTTAGTCTGAATGTTATGGATTACAAAATTATATGCAACGTTTCTGAATTCCTACTCTGATGTTATTTACATTAAATGCCCGACTTAATATTTGTGTGCTGGATAAAGTTTAAAAACTTTAATAAACAATGGCATACAAGTTCTTCATTTAAATATTTTTAAAAAGCGAATTAGAACTAATTCTGAATATCAATTGCTTTGTCTATTTTTTTTTCTTTCATGACCTGCTATAAACGGAAGTGGCGGCTCGTCCATTAGGGCTGCAGAGCTGCAGCACACCGAAATTATTTTTTAAACTTGTATTCTTCGTTTTTAATCTTATTTGCTTACTTTTCCACTCTCAAAGCTCAATGACTTACGAAAATCCAAAAAAGTAATAAAAAATTGAAGAAAAGACAAAATGAATCCAAACGAAGAGAGACGCGGGCCTGAGCAGCAAAATAATCTGCCCCCCTCCCGAAATCCGTTCACTGAGCAGAAAATCCGGAGTGAAAAGGCAACTCTTTCTTCCTTTAACTTAGACAGGCTATGGGCTGCAAGTCAACACAGCTCTGGCTGGCACAGAGCCAACTGAAAGAAAAAAAAAATGCTCTTTTTAATACAATTTTTCTTTTTTTCCCTCATTCTCACACAAGTTGCAATCTCATTGGCTGTTTATGAGTTTCGCTTTCGGTTCGTGTTGCGACGACAGATTCCAGCAAATAATACTATTCTAAAACTTTCAAATTTTTAGAGTATTTCAGTAAAAAATGCATTTAATATGTTTTAGCTTAAAAATAAGTTTTTGGTATATGAGTTTTTAATATTCATTTTTGAAAGAGTGTTATCGAGTGAATTGGGCAAGGAGAGAAGTGTATATGTGGAGCTCCGATTATTATTATTATTATTATTATTATTTTCGTCAGAGGAATCGTCACATCAACATTCACTTTAATTTTTGTTAGTAAAACTAACAGAAAATGTCATATGCTTATTTACTTTGTTTGAAAAGCAGGAAATTTCACATCTGGATTTGGAATTTAAAAAGTTGGCCTACTTGGAGATAAAGTAGCTTTTAAAATTGTATTCTCTTGATAAACATTTTTTTGCAGTCCTCCTCGTTTCTGAGCTCAAGAGCCGCCACTGAAACGGAATCATACACGTGTTGAAACTGCAATTTAGAATTTCATAACTAAGTAGAGGAAACTTGGGATACTTGACCCTAGTTTTAATTTTCCTTACATTTCTCTAAAATTGTGATTGTTAGCATCATAAAAAGATTTGTAGCAAGGATTTGATTTTGAAGCAAAAGATTTTTATGAAAGTAATAAATGGACAAAAATAGTTTGTTTGCAAACGAAAAAAAAAATGGAATAAACTTCAATTCTTTTCAAAATTTTTACTAAAATACTTTTTTGTATTATTTGAAATTATCACATTAAAAGGAAATTTCATTCTTTAAATAATTATTTATAAACTATTTTTAAATACTTATTCTCATATGAAATTCAACAACCAAAAACACTAGCCATTTTGCCAAAAAACAAGGAGAAGTGCGAAGTGTTGCCATCCAATTTGAATATTTGTGTTCCAAATTGGCAACAAATTCTATTGCAAAAGAAAGTTGATCCCAACCCCAAAATATATTTCGGTCGGCTACGATATCAAAGCAGCAGTAGCTTTAAGGATAGGGTTAAGTATCCCTAACTGGTTAAGGTCAAGTATTCCTAATTTTACTTTTTCTAAATAATCTGAATATTAAACCACTTAGAATTAAGACCACTTAGATTGCATAATATCGTATATCAAATTATAGCTTGAAGTATGCTTAAAACTCAAATATTTTCAATCGTCACACCTACAATAGTAAAATTTTAATCTTTAAAAATAAAGGAAAAATTTACTTCTGGACTTCAAAAACATTAATTTACATGCAATTACAATGACTTTTCATATTAGAATGGAAATCCCCTCCAATATACCGCAAGATCAAAGATCAAATAGAGATGCTCACTCAAATTACCAATTATCTCAGAATCAGAGAAAATCATGTAGGATCAAGTATCCCTAGGGGACAAATGTTCCTATTTTGCCCTAAGTGAGCAAAATTTACACAGAAAATGCAGCCTGGAGTATAAGATTGCTTATGCTTCATAAAATGAACATATATACCTGTAATCAATTCAGCTAAATAAAATTCCAGAAACAATATGTTTGTTTCCGAGATTTTAAAGCATTTCAGATTTACGTTTTTCTTTTCTAAAACAGGACTTCTTTAAATATTTTTTGCAATATTTTTCCATGGCAACATTTTGCTTTTAAAAATATATTTGTGATCTTCCTTCCCAATCGCGTATGCTATGAAAAAATCAAATTAATTAATAAAAAGGGAAGCTTCATTCAATCGTTGGACATTTATAATGTTAATATTGACAAAGGAAATCGAAAATTTATGTTGAACGCGATAAGTGATCTTTTCATCTCTTTATAAATGTTCAATTTTTTTCGCAGAATTTAATTTGTTGATCATCGGGACGGAATAAACGACTTCAACATTTTAATGATTCTAACGGGATTCTCTCTCCCTGATTACACAGGCCTGCAAAAAAATACTTTTTGAAAATTGTTTAAATTTTGATGACTGATTTTTATGTTATTTTTAGTGCCGATTCTAAAAATGGAATCGATTTATTTCTATCACATAAGGATTTTTTACAAAGTGATTGCATATTTTGAAAGAAACAGTTGAAATCGCGAAAAATTGACATTTCATTTAAATTTCATTAACTCATAAATCCATATAAATTACATTTATATCCTAGTTCAAGTAATTGTTAAGTATAGGTAGAAAGTTACAAGTCCTTATAGTAACGTTTTTTCTTTACCTCAAAAGTTCTTTTGTCACTTTTCCTCTTGTGAACTTTGCAGGGATTGTCTCTTTGTAGCATCCAGCAGTAGTCGGCTATCATGCTGAGCTTCCATTTTCCTTGATATCACCTCTTCATTTCCTTTATATCTTGTTGAAATCTTTTACCTTGTTCCTCACTAACTTCACCTAAATTTTCAGGAAAATAGTCCAGGCGCGAATCGAGAAAATAAACTTTTAAGCTCATACAACAGCCTAAAATCTTGAAATTTTTTATCATCTCTTCTACAATAGATCTGTAGTTTGGGTCCTTTTTGTTTCCAAGAAAGCTAGTAATAACTAGATTGAAAGATTCCCAGGTTTTTCTTTCGTTTGTTTCCATTTTAGTCTCAAAATTTTTATCTTTCATCATTTACCCGATGTCTGGTCCTACAAACACACGTTACTTCAATTTTGCTTCGGATAAACCCGGGAACTGGTCACAAAGGTATTTGAAGCATTCACCTTCCTTTGGTAAACCCTTGACAAATTGTTTCATGAGACCTAATTTTATGTGAAGCGGTGGAAGTAACACTTTTTTTGGCAAGCAGGAGAGGTATCCGGTTTCAACTGGTTTCCTCTGTCTTTAATATTGTGTTTAATAAGCAATTTATCGATTCATAGGAATATTCTGGATTGAAATAGTTTTTTCTTTCTTGTTTGTTAGTTTAATCCACCAATTCACTATCTTAAGTCCATAAATATGTTTATCGAACTCATATAAAAAATACTTTTTTGGTCAGAAATATACTAAATTCGTAAAAAATAGATTGTGATTAGTGATGAAACTGTACGTGCTGGAATTTTTTCATTATTTTTCCAGTAATCAGCATCCAAAAAACTATAAAAAACCCCACTTACTTTACCGACAATTTTTTTATCGCAGACCCGTGTTACTTTTGTAGTCAATCCCTTGATTACAGCTGACTATTGGTAAGATCTCGGCTTTGGAGCCGGTGGGCTCCAAGTTCGAAACCCGATTGCACTGAAGATCCGTCGTGTATTGGGCCTGTTGCACGTTAAATATACGAAGAGGGGAGGGGGTCAAACGACCTCCCGCTGGTGTGAAAGTTTGGAGAGAGGGTGCCAGCTCAGGTGTCGTCCTCGTCATGTGAACGCAGTTCAAAATTACGAGGTCCATCCCAAAATAGCCCTCGTGTTGATTCAAAACGGGATATTAATGTAACTATAAATTAACTTAAACTGCTTCAGCGAATGATGCTAATATTCAAGATTCAGAAATTTCACTCGTGAGATTACTTTCGGAATTTAACTCCTTTATTTTAAATTCTTTACAATGCTCTCTGAGCTAGACTGACAGCAGTAATTGCTCCAGAACGAAAAGAAAAATAATGGCTTTGCGCTTCTTGTTTGTTGCTTTGCAATATCTGAAAATATAAAAATCAAGTGGTACACCATAGCAGCGATGATTCACTCACTATAAAATGGTGAATGTTTTTCAGGTAGAAAAGTATTTTGAGCAAATTGGTTTTCGGAAGAATTTTAGCTAGCTTAGTGAACATTGGCTTTTCCAGTACAAATTACTATAGCTTCATCAATCCCTAGCCTCAGATTCTATCATGTGTAATAACTCGGGTAGTACTTGAATGTTTAGGAAGCCTTGATCTAAATTCGTCGGATAATTTTTGTGTAAAAATTCAATGCACTCCTAAAAAGAATTTACTAAAGTAACATCAATTTTAAGGTCAATTTACTTGTTTTTATTTTTAAATATAGAATTAGTAACTGTGTTTTTAACAATTTCTTGCAATGAAAATTTTTTATAATTATGTTACTTAATGAAGAAATAATGTATATTTCTGCAGTCCTGCAATATGTTTTTAAAAAGTTTTCTTAGGATTTTTCAGCAAGATTGACTATAATACTTCTAAATAAACAAAAATTATTCTCCAAATTTTTTTTAAATATTGTTGCCTTAACAGAATTTTTTCTGTATTGGAATTTCTAAGAAAATGAATATTAATAATTAAATATTTTTTATTCAGCATGTATATAAAAAATGTTTATATTTATCAAAAACATGCATTGATTACAAAAGTAAAATCAAACGGAAAACATGTCTGTTGAATTTTGAAATGCAAGTAATTGAATGAGCATATCAGTTATAATCCAAACCAAATTTTTAGCAGTTCTCTTGAGCCCATAAATATTATTAATGAATATTAATGGAAATTTTCATTTTGTAATAATTAGGTTTATTATCTTTTGGAAACTCATTTACTTGGAATAACGGAAGATTATTTTGATGCCTTTAGAATATACAAATAATAAGATGATTGAGTCTGTGACATATGTCAGTGTTTCTACTAAATTTTCATTAAAATTTTAATCCATTTTTAAATTTACTTTTCAGTAAAATGTATTCTAAAAGAAAAGTGTGCAAAGTTTATAACAAATCATTATTATGTAAATGCTGCAGCATAACATCAATACAAGAAGTAGCCTCAAATAAATTCTGTTTTGTCACATGAATAATATTGCCTGAAAATAATACGAGACAAATAAAGCACAGATAAGTACACAAATAACAACATCAAAAAACCCTGATAACATAATAATTCCCAATTCTTTATACACAAATTTATAGTGACAAATGAAATAATTCAGTGGCAAAATTTGATGCTTAAAATCAGTATGTTGCAAAGCGTATTTCATCTAGAAATAGTACTTGAAAAATATGAAAGTTCAATAAATTTTGGAAACTCTACAATAAAGCAGAAATGTTTTTTCATAAAAATAAAAAAGGTATGTTTTTTTATCAGGATATAAAAATGATTTTAGAAATAGAGCACTAGTTAACTTGTGTAAGCAGTAATTAATCCGAAATAAGAGAATAAAAACTGGGCCTTAAATCGATTAAAATGAATATTATCCAACTTATTATTGTTAAATTATTAATTATGTTATTTTCATATAAGAATACTTTTAGTATTTGCGTTTTTATTATTTTAAAAATATCAAATAATTTTACGTGAAGTGAATTGTCACTTTTAAAACGTAAATACATTTATTATCTACAAATATTCTCCCGAAATATAAGTTGGGTTATCTTATTTCTTGTCAATGTTTTTATTTCATATCACATGAATATTTGATTCATTCATTTGAATTAATGTCCTTGGTATAAAAAATCTTATAAGAGTCTGTTTTCAATAAGAAAAATTATCGCGAACTTTGAAGACAATAGAGGAAATAAGTTTTATTAAATCTTTTGCTTGTTTATAAGCATCAACATAATAAGTTGTTACTTATCTAGTTTCAAATTAAAAAGCCTGCTAAAATCATCAGGTATTTTGATCATACATATATAACCTCATATTCATTTTCTATTTTGAAGCTTTTAAATCTAATTGTAAAATTTGCTCTACAATAGGATGAATTAAGTTCAAATTTACGTTAAATTCAAATTTAAACATGGGTAACATACAATAAGTACAAAATTGAAATTTTTATTTTTTCTTCTATTATTTTATTTAAAAGATTTTTTTAGTTTCAAAACAGTACAACAATATTTTATGTAACACTGTGCGGCAATGAATACTTATCAAATGTATTGTCCTGTTTTCATTTCCATCTGCTTCCTTTATAGATGAAACATTTTTGGAAATTTTGAATGAACATATTTTTGGAAATTTTGAATGAACATATTTTTTAAACACCCATTTTTTTTAAGTCTGTGAATTATTATCCTTGAAACATTTACATGAATGTCAGGCAACAATATTAATTTCTGAATGTTGATGTTTAAAACTGAACTTTTTAATTTAAAAAATGGACATCTGAAGACTTAATTGACTTTTGAAATGACATTAATTACTTCTACAAAAAATAATTTATTTTATTCTATTACGGGTAACAAATTCTTTTCTTAAAAAATGAAATTCTTAATTAAATTTTTTATTTCATAATTTATTTTTATATCTCAAAACACAAAACTGATTAAAATTTTATAAAACTAAATGTAAATACTTCATTGACAAAAATGTTAAAAAGAATTACTTTTTAAAACCAAAGAGCAATGCATTTATTCCCTTCAAGATAAAAATTTTAAATTATAGAATAAAAAGTTTAAAATTAAACATATTTTCAAACATATTTATCTCTTAAAAACTTGATATATAAATATTTATTAACGTTAATTTCATCTTAATGGCATTTAGAACCTTACCTTACAGAATTCTCATTTTCTATTGAAGCGCAGTGCACCATCATTTGTTAGATATTTGATAATTTCATCGGATGACATCATTCCCTGCAATAAAAACAAGATTTGTCACATTATTCTTTAAAAAATTTTATAAGAGTAATAAGTTCATAATGATTCTTTTATTTTCAAATTAAAGTTAAGGCTGAAAAATAGAATTTTTTTCACGGACAAAATAACGTCAACACATAAATCCCGAATTCTAATCATGTTTTTTTAATAAAACATTAGTTTCACAACTCAAATTCGCAATTAATTTAAGTATAACTACCTTATCGGAACAAAAGCAGAAAGTAATGGTTGAAAAATAAAACTTTTGACAGAACAAATAATATCAATACATAAATTACGAATTATAATAATGTTTTTAAATAAAACAATAGTTTTACAACTCGGATTCACAATTAATTTAAGCATAACTACGTTTCCGAAAGAAACAACCGAAAACAACTAACATTCATAACCCATACGCAATCCAATAATCCCCACAGAAAAACCAACTCCACCATAGAACGCGCCAGAAAACATATTTCACGTTCGAGAGCAAACAGCCGGAGGATAAAGCAAAACAAAAGCCGACTCTCCACTAACAAAGCCATAAAAATCAAGAAGCCTCTTCAGGAAAAACGAAGACAAAAAGGCGATTCTTCCGCTCAAGAAGATGTAAAACAAAGAGACACATACCTTTAGTG
>BGPR01021581.1:0-26305 GCA_013235015.1 Araneus ventricosus
CATTACGGCGACCGAACCGGTTGGATGGGCATGAGACTAACATTTTTTACAGGGGGCCGTGGGGTAGCGCGGGGGGCCCGGGGGAAAAAAATATTTCCCCCCCCCCCCTCATCATTATCGGCTTAGCTTGTGTAAACGGCGCCCTGCTCACGGCATTTTTTCACTTCCTCATCATATTTGCTTGAAAAAAGAGACAACAAAGTAACTCGTTGCCAACATGACCAGCGGCATAGAGAGGCTAAGTGCCGCCAGGGAAATAATAAGTTTTTACCTCAGTCTTCATCAGTGGTTTATAAAACATAAAAGCCCCGGCTATAGCTTTATTTTTCATTCCTCCCTCATCATATTTTGATTTAAAAATGGCAAAAACGAAGTAAAGTTCTGACTCTATAGCGCCCCCTAAAACTGGCATCTATACCCCCTGGCCCCCCCCGGTCGCTAGGCACTGCAGGGGCGCAGAATACGCTTTGCCTTAGGGCGTAGAAATGTGTAAATCCGGGTCTGCACGTCTTTTTCTAGTAAATTGAAGTAATTCTAACTAATTATAATTGATTGAAATAATTCTAACTAATTCTAATTAATTGAAGTAATTTTCTTCTTTCTTTACCCTAGTAGCACAAAGATATTGTACAATATTGTACGATATTGAAAAATATTCGCAATATTGTATAATATTGTACAATATCATATAACATCGATCAATATTGTACAATATCGGACAACAATTGCTCCTCAGTTATTTTATCATCTAGGTATTTTCTTTGGGCCACAGGCAATCAAATTCCTAGTTACGGTTCTGATGGGGCTTAAAATAACTTTAGCCCAGGGCGCTCACGTTTGATAAGACGGCTCTGCTATTAGCAGTATATAAACTAACTACACGTCTTCTTAATTTTCTAGCACTCTGAATGTAAATGCAGAGGGGCAACGCGGAGTTTTGAGGAGTTCCGCATTGTGAAAGCTTTTCACTTTGGACCTCCACATCATAATTTGGAACAGGGAAACTTTAACTTGTCCTTTACAGAACCAAAAAAATTATTTGGTGGAATTTGAAATGAGCGAAAATGGTCTCGTACTATTTTAGACGAAAGAATTGAGAAGAAAAATTTGGCGATTAATTTTAGAAAAATCCCCAGAGTTTTTTGGGAAATTTGATAGTTAGTGAAGAATACGTTGCACGTATCTAAATAAATATTGGACGGAATTAGAAAATGGACTGACTAAAATTCTGGAAAGTTACCATGTAAGACCGCCTACCAGCAATCCGATTGGACAGATCTCTCCCTCCCTCCTTCCCGCCGTAGGTGAAGTCGAATGTCTTAAATCGCCGCCCGTATCTGAGAGGAGCAGCGTTTGGGAAGCAGAGCAGATATCAATATCTAGCTTGGAGTCGATTTATATCGCGGATATTGAGGCTGTGCGTGGCCCATGCCCGTCACTGGTGTTGTCGTATCTTAGAGATCCGAACACCGCAATCACCATTACTATGCCATCGAACGGATACACCTGTTTGATTTGTGTGACCTAAGAGAAGAAAGGAGAAAAGACAGGTAAAAATTTCTACGCTTCCAAAACTTGTGATTCTTTTTTCATCCAACATGTGATGGTTTTAGTGTCTTTTTTATTGTTTTTTTTTCTTCTTTTTGCTTTGACTTGTTCCTCTTCCAATTTATGAGAACTACTAATGGTGATAACTGCTTTCTGATCTATTTTTGTAGTTGAAATTACTAATACCATTGATTTAAACAGACCAGTTTATGAGAGCTTCTAACAGTGATAACTGCTTTCGGATCTATTCTTGTAGTTGAAGTTAATTATAGAATCCCATTGATTTAAACAGTCCAATTTACAATTTATGAGAGCTATAGTAGTGATAACTGCTTTCTGATCTATTCTTGTAGTTGAAATTAATAATCCCATTAGTTTAAACAGTCCAATTTATGAGAACTATTAGTGGTGATAACTGCTTTCTGATCTATTTTTGTAGTTGAAGTTAATTGTAGAAACCCATTTGATTTAAACAGTCAATTTATGAGACTACAGTAGTATAACTGCTTTCTGATCTATTCTTATAGTTGAAGTTAATAATCCATTCATTTAAACAGTCCAATTTACAATTTAGAGAACTACTAGTAGTGATAACTGCTTCTCTGATCTATTTTGTAGTTTGAAATTAATAATCCCATTGTTAAAACAGTCCAATTTAAGGAGCTACAGTAGTATAACTGCTTTCTGATCTATTCTTGTAGTTGAAGTTATTGTAGAATCCCATTGGAGGTTAAAACGGTCAATTTACAAATTTCTGAGAACTATTACCAGTGATAACTGCTTTCCGATCTATTTTTGTAGTTGAAATTAATAATACCATTGATTTAAACAGTCCAATTTATGAGAACTACTAGTAGTGATAATTGCTTTCTGATCTATTTTTGTAGTTGAAGTTAATTGTAGAATCCCATTGATTTAAACAGTCCAATTTATGAGAGCTACCAGTAGTGATAACTGCTTTCTGATTTATTCTTGTAGTTGAAGTTAATAATCCCATTGATTTAAACAGTCCAATTTAGACAACTGTTTGTGGTCCATTCTTGGCAACATTTTGACGAAATCACAAAAATAAATAAATAAAAATTAAAAAATTAAAAGCCAACCACCCCTAACCTTATCTCTAAAATTTTTTAATAAAATTACTACAATAAATTTCAGCCAAACAAATTTTTATCTGAGGATTTAATAACATATTTTCCTACTTACTTTAAAACAATATAAGGGCTTTGTGTCTTTTGTCAAAATAATTAATGGATGGCACCTAAACCTAAGCACTTGTTCTCTAACTGTAAATATGTAGCGCTTTCTCCTAAAAATGATTTCATACACCACATTCTCGTCGTTACTACATAACTTGCCTATTTTACCTCAGTAGCACAGAAATATCATATAATATTTGCACAATGTTATATAATATTATGAACACCGAGGAACACCGAACACTGTAATAAAGTATTGTATTGTATGTATCAGTATTTCCGAGATACTAAATTTTCACAAATAATATAAAAACAATGCTTTTTTTTATAAAAAATCTTCATTTTAACGCAAGATATCACTCGATTGGAGGTTTTATTTCAAAAAACTCCACTGAGACAATTATTCTTTAAGATGCTGAATATTATATATACGCTGAATATTATATATACACGCACGCACACACACACACACAATTTCATTTCTACATTCATCAGTGTTATTCAATATTTTAAGGTAAAGTTATTCTCACAGTCGACAGATGGTTGCACAATGATACCGTAACACTATATTAATCAACATTGAATAATATGTCCGAAAAAATATTTTACAAAATGTTCATTTGAATAATAATGTTTACACAATCATTTTGTTTTACTGTACTTAAAAGGCGGGCCGGATTCAGCTAATGAACCATAAAACAGCTCTCACATATGGAATATCTATTGTTCTGTGTTATTCTCATCGTAAAAATATGCACGTGATTTATTGTTGCGAATCTTGTATTTGATTTTCAATCAATACTGTTATTATAAATGTTAAATTCGTCTCGTAATACATTGAAAGAGGAATAAATAAATTTCAAAATTATTTGAAAACATTTCAAACATATTATAATTACTTTTAAAACTTATTTTCTTAATTTATTAAATTAGCAAAGTTAGATATAAGAGCTAAAATTTCTTCCTCTTTGACTTCTAATTTCATTTTGAACTCGAAATTGTAAAGATAAAAGATAATTTAAATAAAAAAAACTATTCGTATGAATTGTTAATGCGCATAAAATTTCGTAGAGATCTAAACTCTGTAACTAAATTTTATTATCATCATTTACGTTCTCTGACGCAAGTCTTGCTGGTCCAGAGGTAAGGTTTCTAGTTGGTATACGGAAGGTCCCGGCTTCAAAGCTCGCTGTAAGTAGAGGTGTTCAAAAAATCGCAAAATGTTACCCATATAAGTTCAGCACATTGGAATTAAGTGATTAATATTTTTTCATGCTTCTAAAATGCATTTTTCAAATATTCACTATATTTTTTATATTATGCAATATTATATAATATTATTCAGTATAGTACAATATTATTTAATATGGTATAATATTATACAGTATTATATGACATTATCCAGTATTATGAAAAAAAATTGTACAGTATTGAAAAACTCTTACGTTTTACACTGTTTCAATAATGGGAAAAATATTGTACAATATTACTTTTTCGAATTTTACGATATACAATATTGTGTGCTACCTGGATACGGTCCAAATATTTAATAGAATTGAAGTTATGATAACAATTCAATCTAGGCGTCTCAGAAACGGCGACCTTCCCTATCTTTTGATTTTTATGCAATGGAATTTTTTATTTATTATGATGTTCACTGTGGTTCTATATCTTACTTCTATTTTTTTCTGTTTCTCACGCTTTTACGATTTTTGTTTTGATCTCCATATTTTTGATAAAAAAAATTATTTTTCCTTCTTAATAAACTGAAAAGCGCTTTTTTTTAAAAAAATATTTATTACTTTCTAGTTTTAGTCTTTAATATATTCACCAAATAATAATTACCGAAGGTGGTGATGCTTTCCTCTTTCGAACTACTTGCCGGCGAAAATTGGAGTTTTATCCAAGTCTTAGCTGGCAATCGAATCCTGTAACTCTGAGTTTGCAATGTCATGCGCAAACCACCATATCAAATCGGGCGGCTTTCTTGAAGTTTGCATCCATATTTTAAAAGATTTTATAAAATTTCATCTCGAAGAAAAAACCTTCTATTAATACAGTAATACCTCGTTACAACAATACTTTGGGGACCAAATAAATATTGTTATAGAGGGATGTATTGTTATATCTAGGGGCGATATAATTACGATATAAAAAAGTTAAAATTTTGGTTGTTTTAATGTGGACACAATGCACCAATATACATTTTGCAAAAAAAAAGCATCACCAGAGTGATATTTGTTAAAGCATACAAACATTTGAAAATTCAGCTATACAATAAATATAAAAGAAATTATAATAAAATCATAATACAGCTTCACCTTTAAATAGCCCCAAGTTTTTAACTGTAATTATCTGTGCTGTATTTTAGAAATTATCGACGAATCTTGTTTTTAAGAGTGACGTCTAACAAAAAAATGACTATTTATTAAAGCAGGTGAGTTTCCGTAGTGGCAATGTGAAAGCGAATCCGGAACCAACTAATAGCGAATCAGAAAACGTAGAAAATGACTCTAGAGCGAAAGCGTGCCTTGGGTGGGAACAGGGGTGTAGTGGAGCCGGAACGCCTTTTTAGAACTGCTTTTTCCCCCACGGGAAATAAATGAGAAAACAATTGTGAAAACGTCCTTAAAACAGCGCGATTTTTGTCACCCAGGTTAGAGCGTTCCGGCACTGCTTAATATGCGACTACACCACAGGGTGGGAAGTAAAAGAGAGAGTGAGAGAGATACGTTCATAGTTTCATGTTGAGAGTTGTTTTTTCCTGTTTTAGTTCCATCTAATCTTTCTTTTCTTTTTTCTCGAAAGCACGTTTTTTTCAACGATTCAAGCCAAATTGTTTATGCTATAAAAATTTGAAGACTTCCTCCACTCTCGAGCGTAAAATTTTCTACAACTGTGTTCCGGTACATTTTTTACTTAACTCTAATGGTTTATCGGCAAATGAAAGGACATTTGCCATTGATCTTTTCCCATCCATTTGGAGGGCTTCTTAGCAGACTGTTTCTATTTTCAGCCCATAAAATATGGTGGGTCATTCGTCGGTCAGACTGTACCAACCGAACCTACGGGCAACCCGATACCCTATGCTTTTGCGCTTCCAACCCCCCGCTTTCAAAATAGGTCCCCCCGCTCTGATTTCCCCAGACTGACTCCCAACCACTCCGTTTTGTGGTTTTCGCTTTTGTGAGAGGGGCTCTGTTCCCCCTAACCCACTATCGTATTTCAGTTTTACGGCCTACTGGGCCGAATAAAAATCCAAACCGGATTGAATTCCAACTTTTTCCTAGGTCTACACTATTTCTCATCGGTTTCTTATATTGATGAAGGGGTTTGGCATCCTGTGTTCCAAAAAAAGTGGAGTGGCCTAGGGGTGAATATCCCGGTTTAAAGACTGGGATGAAGATCAGATCTTATATATTTATATTTGATGCGATGTCTATTGTTCACAGAACTGCTAGTGATACATAGGGGCGAAACAGATATCTCTTCGAGAGACAAATTATGTTGTCTGGTGCTCCTGGAAACAATATTGTCTTCAAAATAAATGACAACATTGGCTAAACCTTTATAGATTGCGATGAAGAGCAGATATTAGATTTTTTTGGGGCGCGATGTCTAGTATTCACATAACTACCATTTGAAAGGAATTTCATCCTTAATGTATCACAGACATTGACGTCTGTGATACATTAAATCAAATTATTGTTAAATCGGAAATAAACAAATCAAAATTCTAGAAGAAAAAATGGTATTAATAGCCCTTTAAATGCATGATTATGTTTGGGTTGCAACATTATCAAGCAAATCAATGCCTTATCTCTGATTTCGTTTCGAGATACGCTGCTCTTTTCTTTCGTCTTCTTTCAATGGAAAAGGAAGTGATTTGTTTATTTCACTTCTATTATGACATGTAGCTGGAGCGTGTTGGTGAAACGGCGCCGATTGAACTGTGCATTTTCGTCGAACCATCAATGACTTGACAGTTAATGCGCTGGTATGTTGTATTTCATTTGCTCTTAGTGATTGCGCTCATTTAATGAAGACAGTGGGACGTACTCGGCCACGAAAATCGTCGAAATCTGAGTGACCAAAAAGAGGATTTTTCAAAGTAAATATTATAATTGATATAATTTTTTCCCCTTTTTTTAATAGGAAATCGAAAATATCATGAGATAATCATCGAGTTCATAACCGCAAATCAGTAGGCTCAGAAAAAAAGACTTCTGCATAAAATCTTGCCAAAAGAAGCATAGTAAGTGAGTGACGGTTCAATAATCACAATGAACTTATTTCCATTTTAGTATACTTAATATAAAAAAAATTAAGTACTGAATGTCATGCAACTTCAAAATCTGAAAACTCTCTCTACATAATTTCTTTCATTATAACTAGTCTTTTAAAATATATTACTCTTCATAAATAAATAAAAATAGGTTTAACATATGCGCAATGCTTGTAACTAACAGAGCATAAAATTTCATACGAATGCAATAAGAAGAATTTTATAATATGCGTACCGAAATTTGAAATGCAAAAAAAAACAAAAAAAAAACACCCCTTGTTTTCGAAAAAATGAAAAAAAAAAAATGCATCTTTCTGTCATAGGAGCTCCTGTTAATTACATTTATAAAGTTAATTTATGAGCTTTCGGCTCTTCAAATCTATATATATTGTACATTTGCATAATTGGGGATTTGTCCACTATTTTTGGGGGCTAAAATTGAAAAATCGAGTTTTTGATGGTAGAAACTGTGCCAGTTCCCTTTAAAGTATTGCACTATACAAAATAACTTGTTTTCAGAGGAAAAAAAAAATTAAAATTGTTTGCATTATGCTTCATTGAAATATTTAAAATAATAGCCCAGTCGAGTGACGGAACATACAGTGGTTTGCCAATATAATGTAGACAATTTAAAATTTTCATATATTTTCGAATATCTCGCGAAAATCTGCTTGGATCTTCTTAGAATTTCGAACATGTAAAGATTAGGCTTGAACTCGCATTTTACAGTGAAAATTCGATCACGAGAGTATTTAGGGGACCGACCGGAAAGAGATGAAGACAAATTTAAAAAAAATCGACTCATCCCGTTTCAAAGAAAGCTTATAACGAGATGAAACTTCAATCATCAATGGTTATGTGTGATGTGCATAATATTTGCATGCATTTTCGTAAACATATCGCAAATATTCGGGAAGATATAAAGGTTTCTTTAAAAAATCCCAAATTTTTCCGCATGTTGTTTTGCTTATAACTTGCAGAGTTTAAAACAAAATAGTATGAAACTTACAGAATACGTGACAATATGTTAGAAAAACATTATATTGAAATTTAAAGTAAATACTTGGAATGTTAAAGGAAATATTAGTATTTTTAGAAAATGATTTTTTACTGAGCATAATTTTACTTTCATGTCTTAACAGCCAGAGGTATAGAGCAATTTATATAAAAATTCCAGTTCAATACCATTAGTATTCAGAAAGACATCGGCACTGCAACTTCTCGAATTTCGGTACACTCTAAGAGAAGCTAAATGGTGATGGTTCTTGCACAAACTGATGTTTTTAAAAATTTAATCTTCGAAAGTAATATTGAATTTTATGAATGTTGAATATCATGAACACTCACGTATGCCTATAAATTAAATACATAATTTAAATTGCATACATTCTTAGATTTGTATATAAATTACTTATAAATTAAATACATAATTTTAAAAAATGCCCCTTTAAAACCCTTTAACGCTCATTGGTTTCGCAGTGAAACCACACATTGAGCATTATTTTACTGCGCACGGGCGAAACGTGGCGTAATTTTTCTTTCATAACTTAAGAGCCAGATATATAGGGAAACTTATATAAAAATTCCAGTTCAATACTGTTAGTATTCACAAAGAGATATCGGAATTGCAAGAGCTAAATTGCTTTCGATCTCTAAGAGAAACAAAATGAAAAGGGTTCTTGCACAAATTGATATTTTTAAAAATTGAAACTTCGAACAATAATATATAATTTTATAAACGTTGAATATCCTGAATACTCATGTATACTTATAAGTTAAATACATAATTTAAATTACAGTTCAACGATTATTATTCGAAGATTCAAAGTTTAAAAAAATGCCAGTTTGTGTAAGAACCCTCACGATTTAGCTTCTCTTAGAGTGTACCGAAATTTACTAAGTTGCAATGCCGATATCTTTCTGAATGCTAATGGTATTGAACTGGAATTTTTATATAAGTTGCCCTTGTAACGTCTTGCAGTTATGCTTAAAGAACATTCACAGCTAAGTTAAATTTAACTTAATTTATTGAGATTTCATCTGGAGTAAATATATAAATTTATAAACAGAACATCAAAGGTGGGGTGTCTCATTCACTGGTTAAAAGAAACAGCGAGCTTCGCTAAAATGTCCAATTCGGACCTCCGTGGAATACGACTACCAGTTTGGCTGTCGGGATTTCATCTCCTCTTTAGTTGTTCACTTTCGACCTTATATCTCAACAGTGAAGGAAGGTCCCTTACGTTCTCACGGGAACACACTTGTCTACACAATAAACACCTGTTCAGGAATGTTGCCCCCTTCGGTGCAGTAGGCAGATGAAAGGAGACACCTCTAACTCACAACACAAGAAATATTAGTCAGCCAGCTGTGTGGCCCGGCGTTGCACGGGCTATCACGAATAATAGGATATTCCCGGGAGGAGAGAAGTGAGATCACGTGAGACCTTGGGATCCATATATTTTCATATGCCTCGCCTCCGTTTTTCTCTATAATCAAGAAATATTGTCACTTACTTCCCCTAACAAACGTTACGAAATTAAATACTTTAATACAAAAAAAGAAAGAAAAAAGCATACAAATGATTTTTTTTCCATTGGTAATAAATCCAAACACAGAAGCTCGCTCAAAAAGAAATACCAACTTCCGTTAAATAAATAAATAAAAAAATACAACACCGGATGCGAAAACTAATAATAGGGGGAAAAAGAATCCGCCGTGAATGATTTCACCGTGCTGCCAATAGATGGCAGCACGTCAATTCATTCATTTTGACGTTTTAATTAATATCTTTTTAATTAATTACAATTTCGGAATTTAAATAGCCGAAATGGATTCCTTGGATTATTTTCCATCTCTTGGTACTTACGGCTAGTTTCCGGATTCAATGGTTCGTGAGAAGATAGAAGGACATACATACATACGTCTGTTGACATTCTAATTTTAATAGGATAAATAGTAGTTTGTAAGATGAGGGTGTTGAACTGAATGGTGACCGGCCCTGGGAACACACACCTGGTCCTAAATCAATGTCAGCTGTCGGGGGAGGGAATAAGCCATGCCCTATATATATGGTTTTAAGTCATGAAAGTAAAATTATGCTACATCTCACACATGCGCAGTAAAAATTATTTACTAAATACATTCATATTTCCTTTAATATTCAAAGTATTTAATTCAAATTTTAATACAATGTTTTTCTAACATATTGCCACGTATTCTGTAAGTTTCATACAATTTGGTTTAAAACTTCAAGTTATAAGTAAAAAACATGAGGAAAAATTTGGGATTTTTTAAAGAAACCTTTATATCTTCCCGGATATTTGTGCTATGTTTACGAAGATGCATGCAAATATTATGCACATCAAACATAACCATTGATGATTGCAGTTTCATCTCGTTATAAGCTTTCTTTGAAACGGGATGAGTCGAATTTTTTTTTCGTTTTCATCACTTTCTGGTCGGTCCCCTAAATACTCTCGTGATCGAATCTCCACTGTAAGGTGTGAGTTCAAGCCTAAACTTTAGATGTTCGAAATTCTAAGAAAATTCATGCAGATTTTTGGGAGGTATTTGAAAAAATATGCAAATTTTAAATTGTCTACATTATATAAGCAAACCACTGTATTTTCAGTCAGCCGAGCTATTTTGCTGCCGCTGAACAAGTGTTCCTACTAATGACTCATGTAAGGTCTCAAAACGGAGGTAGCATGATTCATTATGTTTAAATTAACTATAGAAGCATGGGAATAGAAGCATTTTATAATATTAACATGATAAATCATTATTGATTAAAATTCATGCTAATGATACCTCGAGCAACCAAATCAATGGTTGTGGAGGAAGGTTTGAAAATGAATTCATGGGAAATGGCAATTTTCACATAATAACTCTCTGTAAAGCATAATCACGTAGAACAGTTTCATCTCAGTGCTTAATTCTGTTATAATGCATATTTATAATATGATTATCCTGACATTTTTCTTTCCAGAACACGTGGCCAGTCACCGCCAAATCCTCCACTCCACGAAGAATAAGAATGCGCTCTAAGACCAGGCAAGCCTCCCTCTTCAAAGGACTCGTCTTCGCCATGCTGTCGGGCGTCTCCTTCTCCATCGTCTCCGTGATCGTCAAGCAGATGAAGAACCTGCACCCGGGCCAGCTCGCTTTGTACAGGTTCATCGCGACTTTCGTCATGTCCATGCCGGAGACGGCCAAAACCGGGCAGGACCCTTTGGGACCCCCAGAATTCCGCTTCTTCCTTGTGCTCAGGGGTGTCTTCGGCGGACTTAGCATCTTCTTGAACTTCATTTCGTTCCGATATCTAGGTCTCGGTGAAGCCAGCGTCATAATCTTCAGTTCGCCCGTCGTTGTGACTATTTTTGCTAGAGTATTCTTCAAGGAACCTTGCAATATTTTTCAGTCCATCAGTGTTATGCTCACAGTCGTAGGAATCATCTTCACAACCAAGTTGCCATCGCGCTTAACTGAAATACCAGTCGCTTATAGTAGTGAGAAAATATACGGCCTTTTGGCAGCCGTATTTTCTCTGTTCTGCATCAGTGCCATGCATTTAATTACCAGGAAGGTAAGGAGTGTCCACCAATCCATCATAACCTTCAATTTTAGTTGGGTGGGAATTTTGGAAATTGCTTTGCTGACAGCAATACTTGGAAATTTCAAGTGGCACCATTGCGGCATCCAAAGTATATATATTTTGCTGCTGGCATTGTTCAGCTACAGTGGACTAACGCTCGTGGTGATGGCACTCCAGTGCGAGTATGCCGGACCTGTGTCCACCGTCCGGGCTGCGGCTGACATAGGTCTGGCATTTGTGTGGCAGATTATTATTTTCCACGATGTACCCGATTCCTACGGCATTATAGGTGCTTTTTTAGTTTCAGTTTCCATTACTTTCATCAGTCTAGGTAAGTGGCTCACCAGTTTGGAAGGCAACTTATTTTCGTGTGAAAAATTCAAATTCTTTTGATTTTGAAGGAATGTACGTGTATTTCGATTAAGGCCGCGTGAATTTATCTTTTAAACACTTTTATATAAATTTATTTCGTCAATTTAAATCATTGGTTTATCCAAATCAAATCGTTGATGTAGACAATGGGTGTGTGATACTTGCGTCGGGAAGGACGCTACCTACGTCGACGGAACTTTGTAGCACTACAATGTTTTATTGTTCAGGCCCGAGTCCGATACTAAGACGGTAGGTAAGTTGGTTCAGTACTGGGTGGAAGGAGAAGGGCAAGTTAAATCAAATTGGGTTGTATAGAGATATATACACACAGAGACTCCGACAGCCGAGCCGGGCCACGAGGCTCCCACACAATCTGGCGGTCTCCCGACACATAAAAACAAGTATCCATAAGGTTTGCTTAAATGAAATGTGGGCCCAGGTGACAGCGTCCAAATTAAAGCAGAGACAGCAGCGCCACCATTCAGGGTTGCAACAGAACTTTCGAAGAGTGTATCGCAGTTCGCGTATAGCAGATACACCTATTCGCGTGAGAGTATGTTAAAAGATTTTAGAGCGTGGTAAAGATGGATGCGCCCAGAACATAACAGTAGTACTGTTTTTCGCGGCAGAAGGCTAAACCAGCATTTATTGTCAAATGGAGGCTGTTTATGGTCAGTAATGTTTAGGACTAACGGCAGTGAACGAATGGTGTAAAAGTTTTCGTATCAATAATCGTATCTGCCCAGACCTGGTCAAGCAAGCACCGTGGTCGGCGCTGAATCCATTTCTGCTATTGATGAAACGATTGGAGATAGTCGAAGAGTTACTACTCGTGAAATCTGTACAGAAGCGAGTCTGAGTAAAGGAACGGTGTTGCCATTCATCCACCAACACCTGCAGTACAGTGAAGTGTGTGTGTGCAGTGGATGCCAAAACACCTTACCCCTGGCCACAAGAAGCAACGAATGGTCTTCATTCTACATTTCATCCGTTTGAACGAATATTCCGCATTTCTGAAACGCATTGTTGCAAGCGATACATTTTTTAGTGCACTTAAGAAAAATGTGTAGGGGAAACGGTTTCATTCTCAAAACCAAGAGCAGGACATCTTCAAATAACAAGCTCAATCATTCTACACAAACGGTACTGGCCTGCCACCGAAACAACAACGTACCCCCGAACTCACAGCCAGAACAGTTCCCTGTCGGTTGGATGGATAAAACGATGGGACCAGTATTTGAATAATAATGACTATTTCTGTTAAATTCATTAAACCTTTCTTACCTTGTCCACTTTTCATTTGGGCATCCATAATGCAAACGGTAATTAAACAAGGCTCAATGAGCAACTACCATTCGTTAGTGCCGTTTGACTTTTTAAGTGACCAATTAAAAGATAGGGTGGATCCCCACATGTTGTCACTTGAAATCTATCCTTTCAATTCCCCTTTTCTTGCGAATTGTGACTGTGTTGGCTAATCAGAGGGTGGAAGTCTTTCTTCCGGTTGCCCGGGCACGTCACGCACTGTCGAATTGTGACTGCGTTGGCTAATTAGAGAGTGGAAATCTTTCTTGTGGTTGACCGGACACGTCACGCATTGTTACGAGAATCTTATTTCTAGCCACCTTCTATATTTTATATCACAGGTATCCAACCTGTGGTACGCGCACCCCTGGAGGTACGCGAAGCAGCATTTGGGGGTACGCGAAATCAAAATTGGTAATTTTTACACACATTTATTCAACATGACTTGTTTCATGTTTGTAACGTTGGAATATTGCAATCGAACCGAAGAATTAATTTTTACACACGTTTATTCAACATGACTTGTTTCATGTTTGTAACATTAGAATATTTCAATCGAGCCGAAGAATTAATTTTTACACACATTTATTCAACATGACTTGTTTCATGTTTGTAACTTTGGAATATTTCAATCGAGACGAAGAATTAATTTTTACACACATTTATTCAACTTGACTTGTTTTATGTTTGTGACGTTGAAATATGGACGAGTTTTCTGGTTTGTTTACTTACATTAAGAATTGACTTTAACTGCTTATATGTTGGACTTCCGCTTTGAAGATTCCATAACTTAGCATTACACCGAAATTTCGTAGTACAAGCACTTAAATGTAAACAAAACAGAAAACTCGCCCAATGCAATCGAGCCGAAGAGTTAATTTTTGTACACATTTATTCAACTAGACTTGTTTTATGTTTGTAACGGTGGAATATTGCAATCGAATTTTAATTCCCCTTCCTTATATGCTGGTGCTAAGAAATTTTCTACATTTGAATTTTCTCGATGGCAATATACAATTTTAATATTTTCAGAACTTAATTATCCGTCGATCGATTGATTTCATTGAATTTTCATTAAGCAGGAGTGGCGCCTCCTAGTGGTGAATTCGAGAAAAATCGAATACAATATTCCGCAAAATTTTAATAAATTAAAGACTAAAAGGAAAAAAAAATAAATATTATAAAAATTAGAAATATTAATAAACACTAATAAAAACGTGTTTTCAAGAACTGTTTTATGAAATTTGTTGTAGACATGTTCCGTTCTTCTGTTATTATATAAAATTGAAATGTCTTCTTTTTCTGTTATCTTCAAAATAACCCTGGAAGTCTGAATACGAAACACTCCTGACAATGGAAGAATGAAATGTGTGAAAACGTTTACTATCAATTGAATCAATAAAGTACTTTTATCATTTCCGTTGATGTTAATATTTCAGTCTATAAATTTTGAGATTTATAGTTCAAAATCATTTTTCAAATCTTTCTAAAAACTATTCAAACGTTTTCTACCATGCCACCTATAATTAGAAAGGATCTCAAAACGAATATAAATACTTTCTTAGGAAAATCAAAAGTCTTTTGTTAAAGCAAAATTGAAGCGGGGGGGGGGGGGAGCGATTTGCAAGTATTTGAGGAAAGAAAAAACAAACACACAATAAAAAACATAGTTAAAAAAATTAAGTAACAACCCCTTTTCTAAAACCAAAATGAAAAATTTTCTAAAATGCAAAAAGTAAAAAAAAAAACTTTTTTTGTGCAGCTTTTAGTGCACACAATATTATCCATTACAAGCACATAATTATATTAACACACTATCACAAGATAAAATGCAGTTGCACATGAGAGTAATAATATGAGGAAGAAGCAGTAAAATAAAATACCACACGAACACAACTAAGTTACCACTCGTTGTGACTACGTTGGCTAATTAGAGAGTGGAAGTCTTTCTTGTGGTTGTGTGACCGGACACGTCACGCATTGTCGAATTGTGACTGTGTTGGCTAATCAGAGGGTGGAAGTCTTTCTTCCGGTTGCCCGGGCTGTTCACGCACTGTCGAATTATGGGTGCGAACAGACGGGTCGTTTTCGGCGAAAGCTGTGGCCGTGAGGCGACGCATGACCCCGTGTTCTTTAATGGCGCTGTTCACACTGGCGCGGCAAAGTTGTGTAACCAGATGTCGTCGCGCGCATATCACCCTTTCCCAATGAAGCAGCTCCGGTTTCACCGGCAAATCGTCGCATGGTCCCATAGTAACGAGTGACAGTGTTCACACGTGTTTTTCTACGAAAGCGTTTTCTCTCTACCCGGATGGCAGCTCCAAGCACCGATTCTGTTCTTTAAAGTTAAATAAAAACTTATAAGATTTTAGATGACTTAAAACATTTTTTGTTTCTTTTTCGATTAATTATATTTTGTTATGCTGATATTATGATTTTTTACAAATAATTAAAGCGAATGTGTCTGTATTTGTATAGGATGAAAATGTAATATCGAGTTAATTTTTTTCACCTTTTCGAGATAACTTTCGAAAATATTATTGAATTGTATTTTAATGTAATATTTTATTTAGAAGGATAATTATAATACATTTTATTTGATAATAAAAGCTTAATTAAACTGTTTTATTATAAAGACATATTCATATTTTGTTTTCTTATAAATATCTTTAACAGGCATATTGTGAATAAATGCTTTTGCTAAAATTTGTATCTACGATAATATGAGGGGACGGGTTTTTTTTCAAGGAAATAGTCTTTTCATCGGCACTCGCTTTATATTCAGATTTTCACTGATACAGTAATTAAACTGGTCGCTGATTCATTAAATGCATCAAGTTTCCTTCTACATTTAATTTTTTTACTTTCTCGTATAGGAAATATACAAAGAGAAAATATTGTAATCGTCAAAAAATTCGAACTCGAGATTTTGACGAATCTCCACGTTTTACACCTCCTTGAGTCCGAAAAACACAATATTGGAATTGTGTCTGTCTACGTATCTGTCTGTGTGAACACGATAACTCGAAAACTATTAGAGCTACGGAGATGAAATTTGGTATGTGATCTTGACACATAATTTGTAGGTTTTTATCAAATTTTGGACAAAATCCGTCTACGGAAAGTCTGTCTGTCCGCGTTTATGTGAACACTATAACTCAAAAACTTGAATAGCTAGATGGATAAAATTTGGTACACAGTTTTATTATCAGGAATGTAGGTCCGAATCAAATTTTTGATATTAAGGAAGTTGCTAAATTTTAATTTGCTTTTTCCTAATTTAAAGTCCATTTCATAAAAAAGTTAATTACGCCGTTCTGAAAATAAATAAACAAGCTATAAAAAATTCAGTTACTTGTTTTTCGTTAAAATTATTTCTCCACCACAGTGCAGCAAACAACGTCCAGATGGCCCAAATTCGGTGACTCCATCCTAATCATTTCAATGATGTGGATTTCAAAGTTGTGCAATTTTTCCTTAATTTTAACAAATTTTAGAATATATTTATATTTATACTTTGCAAAAAAGCAGATAATATATATTTTTTAATGAACCGGTTGAAAATTATTAATGTTTTAGGTCAGTTGAACAATATTTAACTTATAACTTTTAGGTATAGTCTTTTCAGTTCTTTATGTTCAAATTTTATTATTTTTTTAATTTACTTGAAAAATTTGACTTCAGAATCATAAATAAAAATATATTGAAAAATAATTTTTCTCTTCCTAGCCTTTGTAAAATATGAAATTACTTACTTTTTAAAGCGATTTTTTCCCTACAAAATAACACATGCAATGATCATTATGAATTGCTATATTGTTTAAAAATAATTCAAAATGGAATTTTTATCAAAATAAAATTATTTGAAATTCAATTACATGCCTACTATTTATCAGGATAAGCAGAATATCCATAGAGTATTCTTTAATATGTGAGAACATTATATGAAACACTGGAAAACAAAAAATTATATACTAATGTATGTTATCCTGAATTCAATTGAGAATTATTTGAAACAGTGCCATACATTATAAGTTGTGAAATTTTTATTTATTATATGCAATAAATTTTTTCTTCGATGGGAGCTCTTCAAATAAATTCTTCATTCAAATAAAACACCATTTCTGAGCCACGTATATCACTCACTCAGAAAGATTAACGCCGAATGTGCCCACGAAAGCCGAATATGCAGCGCCACCTTGCAGCGACGATTCGCCAAATGCCCCGTGTGAACACCACCGACACGTTTTCAGCTCTCAGCCGAATTCGTCGTAGCCGACTCGTGTGTTCGTAGCCTCTGACTGCATTGGCTAATTAGAGAGTGGAAGTCTTTATTCCGGTTGCCCGGGCACGTCACGCACTGTCAAATTGTGACTGCGTTAGCTAATTAGAGAGTGGAAGTCTTTCTTCCGGTTGCCCGGGCACGTCACGCATTGTTACGAGAATCTTATTTCTAGCCACCTTCTATAATTTATATCAGAGGTATCCAACCTGTGGTACGCGCACCCCTGGAGGTACGCGAAATCAAAATTGGTAATTTTTACACACATTTATTCAACATGACTTGTTTCATGTTTGTAACGTTGGAATATTTCAATCGAGCCGAAGAATTAATTTTTACACACATTTATTCACCTTGACTTGTTTCATGTTTGCAAAGTGGAATATGGACGAGTTTTCTGGTTTGTTTACTTACATTAACAATTGACTTTAACTGCTTATATGTTGGACTTCCGCTTTGAAGATTCCATGACTTAGCATTACACCGGAATTTCGTAGTACTAGCCTTAAATGTAAACAAAACAGAAAACTCGCCCAATGCAATCGAACCGAAGAGTTAATTTTTGTACACATTTATTCAACTAGACTTGTTTTATGTTTGTAACGTTGGAATATTGCAATCGAATTTTACTTTCCTTATATGCTGGTGCTAAGAAATTTTCTTACATTTGTATTTTCTCGATGGCAATATTATATACCTTAATATTTTCAGAACCTTAATTATAGCGTCGATCGAGTTGGTTTCGTTGAATTTTTCTTATCTAGAGATTAGCGCCTCCTAGTGGTGAATTCGAGAAAACGAAATAGCTCTATTTCCGGCATAAAATTTTAGTAATTAAAGAATAAAAGGAAAAAAAATAAAATATAAAATTAGAAAACATAATAAACACTAAACAAAAACGTGTTTTCAAGAGACTACTTTTCTAGAAATGTTGGTGATATCGTTCTTCATGTCCTATTATCAATATAAATGTCTTCTTTTCTGTCTCTTCTAATATACCCTGGAGTCTAATGAAACACCTCTGCATGGAAGAATGAAATGTGTGAAAACGTTACTATCAATTAGATTAATAAAATGTATTTTTATATTTCCGTTGATGTGCATGTTCATCTATGGGAATTTCTGAGATTTAGAACAAAAATCATTTTCAAATCTTTTCTAAAACCTACTTCAAACGTTTTCTACCATGCCACCTATAATTGAAAGGATCTCAAAGAAGTTACTACTTTCTTGAAAATCTAAGTCTTTTGTTAAAGCAAATTAAGGTGGAAGTGATTTTGCAAGATGTTGAGGAAAGAAAAACAAACACACATAAAAAAACTATAAAAAATTAGATAACAACTGCCTTCAAAAAGCAAAATGAAAAATTTTCTAAAAATGCAGAAAAAAAAACAAAACTTTATTTTGCAGCTTTACAATTATGTATCATCAATTGCATATTATTAACTACACCCAGATAAAATGGGTTGCACATAGAGTAATAATATGAGGAAAGTGGTAAAAATAAAATACCACACGAACACAACTAAGTTACCACTCGTTGTGACTGCGTTGGCTAATTAGAGAGTGGAAGTATTTCTTCCGGTTGCCCAGACACGTCACGCATTGTCGAATTGTGACTGTGTTGGCTAATCAGAGAGTTCCAACCATAGTGAAATGGTGCAAGAAGTTCGAAGGAGGCCGCTTAACCCTCGAGTCAGTTCTGGAATAGACCTAGTGCAGTGGTGGCCAAACTATTACCCGAGTGTCAAGTAGTGGCCCACGAAGGCTTCTTATATGACCCACGCGTTGTCCTTTATAAAGTTACTAGAAAATTTGTGCTCGTCTAAGACGGGCTTTTCGCTTGCCAACAATATCTGAGATCTGATTGTCACAAATTTATTCAGGAAAGTTGTTGAAGAAAATCTCATGCATATTGCCAGAGTCCTTAAGAAATAAATAAATAAAAAAAAGCATGAGAAACAGAACTGATGAATCAATTGACACTAACTTTCGTTTAAAAAATAATGCAAAATCCACTAACAGACATACAAAATAAAAAAAATAATTATGAATTGAAGAATGCAATCTTTAAGTAAGAGGAGCCTTTCAGTGCAAGAACGATTAAGGGAAAAATATTAAATATAAAATATGTAAATATTCATTTCCAAAATTAAGTACGAAAAAGAATGAAACCTTTTAACAAAAACTGAACTATTCTAAATAGTTCTGTGTGCATGAATTAAGTAAGAAGAAAGAATAATTCAATCCGATGAATCAACATAAAATAAAAAAAAGAAAGGAAATTGCTAAACTAGGCTAAAAAAATAAATAAAATAAACAGTCAAATAGCAATAATTCCCATTTATGCCCTGTACATGCTAATTTGTAGACGTAAACACACCGTCTGAATCTCCTTGTCACGTAGCCAAACCAAACGAAACTACGTGATCGTTACTTCAATTTCTGGATAAATCTAATATAGATTTTTTATATCATAATAAAGAGAACAGGCAATAATAAATATTAAAAAATAAAGTATAAATATCTACTGTCGAATTTATAAAAAAAAATTCCAAAGTGGCCATTGGCTAGCTGGTTTTTTATCGTATCACTGCACCTGTCGTCACGACACCTGCACTCACACTGCACCTGCACTCATGACACCCGCACTCACACTGCACCTGCACTCATGACAGTCGGTCATAAACCTGGCGGCCATATTCGTTGTATCGTAGAACGGGGATGCACCAGTTCGCAGTATTCAACTAATTGGCAGGCTTGACGTATGCATCTAGAAGTGTTAATTTATTCAACTTTATTATTATTTTACTAAAATTATATTTTCTCATCTACATATGTATGTACGTGGAATTGAGCCCGCGACACTTCATATTTATTTTGTAATATCTAAATTATCTTATACTTATTTTTGACGTCAACCTTCATTTTTTGCTCTTCATTTGCAAAAGTAAAAAGCTGTAAAACTGAAAAGGAAATGTTAATATTTTTTGAGAATTTTAAAAGTGAGTGAGAACTTTTAAAAAAAGAGTCAACTCTTTGTTAAGATTTAATAGAAACTCGATAATTTTAAACTCGATATTAATTTTTTCTGCTAACAAGCTTTCGGTGTTTCATAATTATTGGTACCGTTTTCATCACACCCTCCCTTTTCCGTTCTGTCACACTTTCACGACCGATTTTGTCAGCTGGGCGACCGTGAAAGTAATACATCCTCCCTTTCCCGTTTCCCGTCACACTTCGACGACCTGTTTAGGAGGTGGAAGGACCGAGTTTGCGTAGAGTGGAACGGTCGTGAATGTCCGATCTCCTCCCTTTCCCCTTTACCGCGACACTTTGATGACCTGTTTAGGAGGTGGAGCGACCGAGTTTGCGTGGAGTGGAACGGTCGTGAATGTCCGACCTCGGTCATTCACGAACACTCCACACCAAAACCGATCGTCAATGAAGAAACCAGGTCGAAATTGCGTGATGTGGAGTGGCCCGTTGAATCACACTGCCGTACTAGCACCTGCATTCAGGTAAAAATGAATAACACCACGACAAGAATCGGGCACCGTGGCCTTCGCATTATATCCCACATTACGAGAGGTGATGAGACTAAGAGACACACCATTATTTCTGTACCCACGCCCAGGAGCGAGAACCATCCTACTTATACGGCGGCTTCTGATCTACGAATTGTGGTGCTCCCAGGTGGGATGCAACCCGTTGGATATCTAACCTGTTCCAATTTTCATCACTCCACACCATTTCGATCGGGTGGGAGGGGACCCTTGGCGTGCGTGGCTCACCGTCGAAACAGAAGAAATAGGTAATGATCGATTGACCGATAGAGGACGGATTTGTGCGGCTTGGGGTGCTCGTGAATGTCCGGCCTAAAGCCCGGTGCACACATCCGATTTATGTCGAACAAGTCATTAGTGGCAAAATGTCGGAGAAGCTATGTGCGGCGTGAAGTACATAGATAGCAGTTGGTTACAACTGCTATCTATGTACTTCGAAGTGTCGGACAAGCTATTAGCTACACCTTAGCTCAGCAACATTTCCCAGAGCTCAGAGGAAAATGGAGGTATGTGTGCACTATCCTACTGCTATCAGTGTACTTCGCGCCGTTATTCATTTCTCCGGCACTTTATCGCTTTTCACTTGTCCGATACAAATCGGATGTGTGCACCGGGTTTAACCGATGTCACCAGAGTCAGAAAACGCCAAAAATAGAGAAGAAAAAGCTCTATGTATCCTTAATTCCCTATTAGCCAGGGCCGTCTCATCCAGCGAGCTAATTGCAATGGCGGAGAGCCGTTGGGAGGGGGTCGCCCCCAACTTTTTGTTGAGTAAAATTAAATTTTATTTCATTTTAGCATACCTAAAACTATGACTTATAAAAAAAGCAATGGAATCCGGGAAAAGGCTAATAAATTTTGTAGCTAATTTTTTAACTCTTTTGTATACCCTGTATACCCGTCGGTATTTTTAGTTGTCTATAAATTTTTTTCCCCTAAGTGACTAAGTTATTGGCTGATTGGACTGAACCCCAGGGCTGCTATTGGTCCAAGAGTGCTTCTAAATTTACTGTACTGATTTTATTTTGATTTTAATCCAAAAAATTTACTTAATTCTAGCTATAAATTTGAAAAGCCGCCGATTTGCCATATTGTAAGGCGATAAATAGTCAGACAATACGCAAGTGGATTTTGTCTTCTTTCTTTGCTCCTCAGTTATTTTATCATCTAGGTATTTTCTTTGGGTCACAGGCAATCAAATTCCTAGTTACGGTTCTGATGGGGCGCAAAATAAGTTTAGCCCAGGGCCCCTCACGTTTGATAAGACGGCTCTGCTATTAGCAGTATATAAGTTAACTTCACGTCATCTTAATTTTTTAGCACTCTGAATAAAATCTAATTAATTCTAATTAATTGAAGTAATTGTAACTAATTCTAATTAATTGAAGTAATTGTAACTAATTCTAATTAATTGAAGTAATTCTAATTAATTCTAATTAATTGAAGTAATTCTAACTAATTCTAATTAATTGAAGTAATTTTCTTCTTTCTTTGCTCCTCAGTTATTTTATCATCGAATTATTTTCTTTGGGTCACAGGCAATCAAATTCCTAGTTACGGTTCTGATGGGGCGCAAAATAAGTTTAGCCCAGGGCGCTCACGTTTGATAAGACGGCTCTGCTATTAGCAGTATATAAGTTAATTTCATGTCTTCTTAATTTTCTAGCACTCAATATAAAAGCAGAGGGGCAACGGAGTTTTGAGGAGTTCCGCACTGTAAAAGCTTTTCACTTTGGACCTCCACATCATAATTTGGAACTGGGAAACTTTAATTTGTACTTTTACAGAACCGAAAAAAATACTTGGTGGGATCTGAAATGAGGGAAAATGCTTCGTACACTTTTAGAAGAAAGAATTGAGGAGAAAAAATAGTGAATAATTTTTGAAAAAAAAAAAAAATTAGAGGGGAGGGTGGAATTTCGTCGTCATTGAGGTCACTAAGTCCAAAATAACCTTTCGGCGGACTACTGCAGTCAATCAGAATTTGCAATTAATTATTTCGTGATGGAAACCCGTTATCTAAACATCAGTAAGTCAACCGTTTGAGCCAGAAATCTGTAAAATAATTTTTACTACTCAGCATAACGACTCAAAATTAATTAATTAATTATTATCTAATAAGATGACCCCTCCTGTTTTGGAAAGGGTTTGTCGTTCCCATTCTTCTAAGAAGGCATAGAATACTTGATATGCTTTCGGATTCTACGTCATTTTTGCGCCAAATTATAAAGCTAACTAATGATTAACTTTTAGTTTATAAGACTAAAAATGCGGCAATTCGATGCACGTCAATATGACGGGCGCGAGATACAAGGGGTTAAGTTCAAAATAACCACATCTCGAAACTATAGATTTGGACTTGGTGACTTCTGCCTGAACGGCCGACTGTTTGATAGTGAAAAATACGCTGCACATACTTAAATGTTGGACGGAACTAGAAAATGGACTGACAATAATTCTAAACGTCAACGTGGGTTTGATTACGGAGTTCCGCTTTGTGAAAAGAAATCACGTGCACCTCCACATCATAATTTAGGAAAGGGAATTTAATTAAAGATTTTGACATAACCGAGGGAAACTTTTGAGATAAATAAGATAAAAAAGAGAGGAACAATGCTCTCTAACTGCTTCCAAGAAAGCAATGGTTCATAAGGGGAGAGAAAAGATGGGGTAATAATTTAATTAATGAAAAATACGTTGATCGTTGAACCTACAACGAAGAGACTGCTGCTGGCATGGTAACAAAAAGAAAGCTAAAACATTTAGCACGTGAAAAATGGGAGATAATTTAAGTGGTGGGTAATGCAGAAAAAGTCGCGCGTAGCACAACGTAGCTAACAAAGTTCGAAATGGAAATTTAGAAAAAATTTAAACACCCAGATTGGAAGGAGTTGGACTTGCTCTAAGTCTTTTAACTTGTGGGAAGTTAACAAAGACCGCATCCATAGCAGTTCTAGGGCGTTTCCTTGAACTGGGGAGCTCAGGGTCATAAGCTGGTGTTTGCAACAGCTCGTTACCAATCTGGGGAATTTTATTAAAGAAACGAGTCGAGGTTTTTTTGATAAACTCCGAAATGGGTTCAATTTTGAGGTCGTCGTGAATGACTTTACGTCGGACATACCAAGGCGCATTAACGATGTGCATAAGTTGCTTGTTCTGAAAAACTTGCAATTTCTTGATGTTCATTAGTGATGTTGATCCCCAGACTTGGGAACCATACATAAGCACTGGACGAATGATGGCCTTGTAAAGCAGAAGCTTGTGTTTGATAGGAAGTGTGCTCCAACGAGCTACTAGACTAGAAAGTTAGGTACTTACTATGGTAGCTTTTTGAATAGCGTTATTAATGTGAATATTAAAACTTAATTTAGGGTCGAGATGAAGTCTCAGGTATTTATATTCATGTAAACGAGGAACGGGTTGGCCAAAAATATGCAAATTAGGTAAGGGTGGAATATAATGCTTTTTGGAAAAAAGGAGGCACGCACATTTATTAGGATTTACTTTAATTTTCCAGTCCGTGAGCCAGAGCTGTAGCTGAGAGATATAATGTTGAAGACGTGTAATGATGGTGTGAGGGTCTTTGTGTTTGGTGAGAATAGCTGTGTCGTCTGCGAAAATCGCTAAATGACAACTGCGAGTCTTAGGTATGTCATTGACATAGATATTGAATAGCGTAGGAGAGAGTAAACTACCCTGAGCACAGCCACTAAGGATTGGACGAGGGGAGGAGATAATATGATTAACTCGTACTTGGAAATTACGTGATGTTAGGTACGAGCGAAGAATTTTGATTAATTGAGCCGAAACTCCAAGTCGCATGAGCTTGAGCAATAAGCCATCGTGCCAAATTTTATCAAAGGCTTTGGCTATGTCCAGAAAAAGTGCACCTGTGGTTTCAGACTTCTCGAAACCATCATGAATCAATTCCGTCACTCGAACTAGCTGGTGATTAGTTGAGAGTTTCTTACGGAAGCCGAATTGTTCGGAGATAATAATATTATTATCATCGAGGAACTGATTCAGACGTCTGAGAAGTACTGATTCGAACACTTTACTCAAGCAACTAAGCAATGAGATTGGACGATAATTTTGAGGAAGTGACAAATCTGAATTTGGTTTTGGAATAGGGACCACCACAGCGGTTTTCCAACAATTGGGGAAGTAGCAGTTTTGCATTAATACATTCATTAAGAACGTAATGTAAAGTATGAATTTAAGGGGTAGATTTTTAAGCATGCGATTAGAAATTTGGTCCAAGCCTGGTGACTTATTCGGTTTCAATGTTTTAATGAAGTCATAGACTTCAGACGCTGTAACCGAGCTCAGATTGTTAATATGTGGTGAGTTCGCAAAACTCTCCACTACTTCATGTACTTTCCCCGACACAATTGGGTTGTCAAAAATGGGGTCAGTATTTGGTTCAAACTGTTTTCTAAGGCTGTCCGCCAGAACTTCAGCTTTCTCAATGGGAGCGAGTGCTGGATGGCCAGTCTCACCTCTAAGTGGAGGGATGGGGGAATAAGGCTTGCGAAGTAGCTTTGATCTCCTCCAGAGGGAACGAGAATCTGGTGTAAGTGATGCTATTTGATCAGCACGCTTCTGAATCAGGTGTTGTTTAGTCTCTGCAGCAATTTCGTCTTTAATTCTATAAAATTCGCGTCTAAATTCGGGGTCTCTGGTTCTTTGCCATTGTCTCCGAAAATAGTTGCGAAGGTGAATTTTGTCGCGAATGCCAATAGGAAGCTTCTCTGGTGGATCGTAAAATTTTTGAGTAGAGGCCTCCGCAAGTGCCTCTTTTAGAATTTTGCTTAAACAACCAACTGCATTTTCAGCGTCATCATTGCTAGTAATTTTGCAGGGGGGAGGGGGTTTAAAACTTAATATATGCCGAAAGTTCTCCCGGTTGGTGGAGAAGTGCTCTGGAGAATAGATAGGAAAGCTTCCAGTGTCTAGTGTTAGAATTACTGGAAGGTGGTCAGAATTTAGGTCATTTTTCACTCTAATATGAGAGTGGAAAGGGATTCTTTTGAGGATTGCGAGATCAATAACGGTATCCCAAGCATGCAGATTAATATGGGTGGGGGAATGGGGTGCCAAAACATTGATACCGTTAATGCCTTGTAAATAGTTGAACAGTTTCCTTCCGTA
>BGPR01021582.1:0-26305 GCA_013235015.1 Araneus ventricosus
TTTCATTGCATTGCTATTAGACCGAATTCTTCTGACAGCTCGTGTCGAATTTACATTTTCAACACTATTTTCATCCAAAAAAAGGTTATAAGAATTCGCCATAAAACGCAAGTTTACTCAATGTACGTATATAACTATTGTACAATATTAAAAAATCATAATATTGTTTCAAAAGACTTTCTGTGGGTGTATGGTAACAGCCCTTCAACCCGCAGGATAATGTGAAGAACAGTTTATTTTACACATATGCAGAAAACACGCAGCACAGGTACAGGAAAAAAACAAACGCCGTTTGTAGACAAAATGTTTTATTAATATTGTTTTCACAGGAAGAATCTTTAATCGAATCTAAAATCGAGCCTATTTTCCGGATCCGGTTGATGCAGCTGAGCATGGATTTAAAAATAAATCGGCTATAACTGGGACAAAAAATCGGAAAATGGTGTAAACCGAAACAAAAAAAACGGTTTTCGGTTAAAACAGGTAGGTTTTTCCATCCCTACATCGGAGAACGCGTGAGCACTTCCTCGAATACATGACGGGCTTATTTTATCGAACGCATTTCTACCCGAAAAGAATCACGCTCGCTTTGAACAAAGCATTATCTCGAGCATTTGATCTGGAAAACCTGAGTACCGCGATCCATTAAAGGAAATTAAATACCCTTTCTCTAATGGCGAGACCCTTATTATCATTTCGCTGTCATTTACCCCCCCGACAATCATTGAACCCTTTGCTTTTTTTTATCTGATCAGCAAACCTTGGAATAATTACCTCTCAAACCTCTCAACTTCGTCGCTTCCAGGTTGCAGAATTTCGAATTCAAATTAACCTCACCGATTGCCGAACACCCACAGAAACGTAATAACAAACGTCCGGGAAAAGAGTTGCATCGCGCTCAAGTCCCCATCACTCTAAAACGGAAGGGGGGGTGAAGAAATTAGAGGACAACCCGAACGTTTTATACTTCCATATCTCCATTTCACCAACTCCTGTCTCCAGTTCTTCGCCACCCTTTCATCCGTAAGTCTTCTCTTCTTATTTCAGGTGGTGATGAGGCCAGCATTTGCGTCAGATCATTTTTCAAGGCGCGTTTGAAAAAAAAGGGAGAAGAATAGTGGAAATAATAATAATGGTAAAAAAAGGGTGCCTTATCTGGAGCCATGAACAGAGTTCCATTAAGGTGGCGCTATCTCCTTTTAAAAGCCGGAGGGGCCTGGGACCGTAATATTCTTACCTGTGATAGTGTTTATGGATTGCAGCGCTGGAGCAAGCCGTTGAATAATTATACCGATCTCCATTTTGTCTGCCCCCCACATCCACAACATGTGACTTTGGTAAGTAATCATAAAAAGATGGGGAGGAGGAGAAAAAAAGTGGCATTCGGGTTTTGTTGGAAAAGAAAGGGTAAACGCATCAATTGCCCTGCCTTGGTAAAAGGGCGGGCGGATAAAATCGTCAGGAGCGCTCCCTACCATTTTATTATATCTTTTCTGCTAAGTTTGATAAGTTTACAAGATCATGCTGAAAGACAAACGATATTTCAACACCTGGATATTAGCAGGGGCGGAATTATCGCGGAAGATGGCCTGAGAGGTTGGGGGGGAGGAGGACTAAGACATTCTCGCCAGAAAGAAATCTCGCCTCGGTCTATCTGCGCTGCGGTCATCAGCGTCGTTCCAAGCATCGACCAAGGCACAAAGACGCGCCAAATCAGGCCCTCCCCAGCTTCAAATAAGGCCCCATCTGGGAGTTACCCATCTTTGCGCCCCCGAGCCATCATCGCCAGGATGATGCGCCCGGCGATAAGGTCCTGGTAAAAAATTGAAAATAATAAATGGAGCAAAAATCGCTAGAAAAAACGAGCTGGAAGAAAATAAATAAATAAAAAGAATTCCCAGAGAGAGAGGGAGACATTCTTTTCCAGAGGAGGAGAAATTTACAGGCTCGGCACACACCCCAGTCCCTGTCGCCGGAGAGAGGGCCTTTTCATTCCCGCCACTGAGGACAGCGGTAATCGCCTCGTTGCAAAGTGTCCCCGCACGACTGTCAAAGCATAAAATAACACTGTCCGGGCTATTTAGTTCGCCTCCTTTTATTCCAACACCGCTTTTTTGTGGCCCCTCTCCCCTCCCTGGATAGCGAAAGGTATTGATCCTCCACCACCTGAAGAGCGGGGTGTATATTTATAAGGATTTGCTACTTCCTTCGTCGAGATGTATGCTGGGACGCTCACAAAGAGAAGAGTTCTCATGTTCAAATCTGTTTCATCGCATGGATAGGCTAAACACTAGGAGAGAAGGGGAGCTCTCGACGCGTCAATAGCCTGTTGTCGGAAACGCTTCTCTGACTTGTTTGGCTACGACTGTTATTTGAGCCAATGGCATGGTGAACTATGTATGTTTTATTAAGGTATCCGAACACGTTGAAAAGTCGATTTTCGGCCAAAATTCCAATTCTTTTTATTTTTGATGTTTTGATAGTCCATTCCTTACCTTTCTGAAAACATATTTACTTTTGTCGGTGTTAATTAGAAGATGAGATATTTAACTGTTTTATAACAAATCGAAAAACGGAAATGGGCGTTTAATTAACCGATAGTTGTCATTTAAAGGGTTGTAAAACCTGTCAAAAAAATTCTTTAAGGTATCTGAACAAGTTGAAAAGTCGATCGATTTTCGACCAAAATCTATTTTTTAAATTTTGATGTTTTGATAGTTCATTCATTTTACCTTCTAAAAAAACACCATATTTACTTTGGTCGGTACGTTAATTAGAAGACAGAGATATTAACTGTTTTATAACAAACCGAAAACCGGAAGTGGGCGTTTAATTAACCGAAAGTTGTCATTAATGGGACAGAAACGGTCAAAAAAATTCTTAAATTGCATTTTTTTCAAGTTAATTTATGATGTCAGTATATTTTAGGAAATTTTTTTTAAAAGTTTAGATACATAATTTGAGCGCGAGGAAAACTAAAATTTTGATTTTCTCAAAATTAGATTTATGCATATATTTTAAATCCCAAACATGATAACCTTCAAGATGTTATCATTCGATTGTTCTGAAATTTTGTGAACACTTTCTTCAAATGTTTCTCTAGTGAATGTACTAGGAATAATTTTATATTGTATAATATTTTTTTAATTATATCTTTTTATTTGAAAAATGACATAAAAATTTGCTTAAATCTTATAAATGATTGTCTGATTAACTCTAAAATTTTATTTATCCAAAGAATGTTAAGATTCTAGTACAAGCACTAGTCCATAGTATGTAGTTTATTTTAGTATTAGTTTTATTTTGGAATTACTACAAAGTTTGACCTCTAGCATGTTTGAAGTTTTGAAAATTGTCTCTCAAAAACAGCACAAATTTAGGTTTGAAAATTATAATAATTATTATAAAAAATAATACCTATTATTAATCTTATAAAGTTCAAACCTTAAAACATATTATGGTGTTTCTACATAACATTTTAAAAATAAATTGCCCGAACGTGTTCCGGATACCTTAAATAGAAAAGAAGTAGGAAGAAAACTTAAAAAAATATGACTTTGCAGGCAAGTACCAGGCCACTCTCACCTACTAGAAGATTTTATGTTCCGTCTAAAACGGGCTTTAGGATGAAACCATATCTCAAAATTGATTGTAAATAGATTTCATCACGAAAGTAGTAATACATTAAATCCCAGCGTACATTGGCAGATCGTTTAAGAAATAAAAAATACATCAGAAATAGGATTGATGAATCACTTGGTTAACTTTCGTTTTATTCATAGCTTAATTTCAACGATTACTTTCGTTCTATCCGAGTAAAAATAATGCAAATCCACTATCAGAAAAAAAAAAAAAATGCATTACCAAATCTCTACTAATAACAAAGGAATGTGTGTTGGTGCTCTTACAGGTCAGACCGCTGGACTTAAGCTACGAAATGTGGCACAAACAAATTTGAGGGGTGGGGAATGTGCTTCAGAGCCCTTTTCGAAATCTAATTAGAAATTTAGTTAGTTCAAAAGTAAGCGAAATATTGACATTTTTTTCAATAACTACTGGAAAATATTATAGCTCAAAATAATTTTACGCCGTCTGAAAGTAGAGGTTTTAGATATTATTGTAGGTGCATTCAAGGTTAATGTAAAATATGAAAAATTTTATGTTCTAAAACAAACTTTTTTATATCAGTAAATGAAACCAGAAATACAATTAATTACTGCATCAAGAAAATAGAGAAAATTAATTTTTTAAATATTATATGAAATGGGTCAATGTGCCCCCCCTTTAGTGGGGTAGTTTGAACCTCCAGAGGGGCATGTTAAATCCACTCTGGAAATATTATCACTACAACCAACAAAAGTGATAAATGTCTTTTCACTGACCACTTAGGATTAGCTCAAACACTTTCATTTGGACACTTAGGGAACATCTACTGACAATTCTAATTATTAATGTCAACACTGAAATGCAACATCGATCGAAGCCTCTTGCAGGGAAGCAGCTGTCGTTGATTTCGAAGACACATCACAATGTTATTTCTACTATGTAACTTTTTTCTACCACATCTGGTTTGAAAAATCTTCCAGTCGGTTTAGATTGTCTATAAAAAAATCAACTTCATATATATCAACTTCGTCATCTATCTTCTCTTGTTAGATTGATTATTTTCCAACATAATAAAGGGTTTTCTGTTTAGAATCCCAAGTTTTTATTCTTGAATAATTAATATAAAAAAGTCCCTTGCATCAATAAAAGCAAAAAGTTAATGACGAAAAATGGTTTATTACTTTTTATTCTAACTGAAAAAACACTAGCCTACCTCTTACACATTTAATAATGAACAATTAATAACATATTTTAAACTTTGGGCAAACATCATATTTATTTCAGCATTTTTTTTTTCATTTTTGATTTTACATCATTATTTAAATGATGATTGATTTTAACTATTTGATTTTTGTTTGATATTTAAATTAAAAAATTAAATTTATCTAAATTAAACCGACTTGGAAAAAATTTAATGTTTTATATTTCATTTCCTCATCATTATTATTTTTATTTGATATTTAAATCAAATAGGCTATATATATAGTCTGTCTTGAAATGTAAAATTCATAAATCAAAATAAAATAAAATTAAATATTATTCTTTTCCATACATTAAACAAAAACATATCCTTATTTCACGGGGTAGGCTGAACATAGGTTCAAACTGTCCTGTTTCTTGTGGTTCAATGTCCCATTATGTGCCATTTAAAGTAGCGTTACTTGGACACAGTTATGGTGCAACACTTAAATTTAAAACTATGATACAAATCATCATCTGGAACATTACAATCTGTTCAGTAAAGAACCAATTCCTAAAAGCACATTCATCAAAGTGAAAATAAACTGTTACCTTTACCCGTAAAATTTTACTCATATGTGGGTTTTAAATACAATCTTCTACAATGGCAGCAAGCAAGGCAAACAAACACGTTTCTTGTATGAATCATATATATTTAGTTCTAGTTGGTAGTACTGTGGTATCATCCAGTGTGAGAAAATAAAAATAAAAGAATAAATGCCGATGAACTAAGGTGTCCTACTCTCCCCATACAAAACATTGCCTTTTAATGATATCAATAAAGTTGTTCTTACAATTTTTTTTCTAATTTTTAATGAATTTTAAAAATACTTTTCACATAATTTCATAACAATAACTTTCATTGTTGAAAGTTGAGGTAATATTCTTATACAATTTGATCCAATTGCTCGCTCAATAATGACGCAAGACAAAGGGCGGGGTTATTTTAAGCTCCACCCAGCGTTACCGAAATTTGAGGGATGATTTCATTATAGATGTTTCAGCAATTTGGAGTCTTGCAGCCAAACCTCACAAGAAGAAAAAGTACAAATCCTCCAAAATAAACTTTTCGCATAACGACAAATGTTCCATTGTAATTCAGAAATGACGTAATCCTTAACAACCTCAAAATTGAAAACAATAGAGGAATTTACGAAACAATTTGAAAAAGAAAGTTCTCCCTCATTCCATCCCCACGACAACGTACCTATCACCAGCCAAACATCATCTTTACCCACAATACAGGGAGTAAAACGCTTATCCTTACTCTGCTATTAAATGGGCCCTACCTTTAAAGCCTCTTAGTTCGTAAATGTAGTAACTATTATTTAGTATCATTAAGATAAAAAATCTTTTCAAAATTGCTTTTAATTGAGACCAATTGCTTGTGAAATCTTCCCAGGCTAACCACATAATTTCTTTCGTCACATTTGATAAGGTTTCTCCTATTTTCAACCTTTTTCGGTAATAGTGGTCGCAAAAAGAGGACACCAACTTTAACATTTTTCTAAAAAAAAAAAATTTTTCCAATTTGAAAACCCGAAAATTGCAGGAAAAAGGCAGCTGATAGTTCTCCTTTAGAACAAATGTAGATATGTTAACAATTAAATTTTGTTTATTTCGGAAAATTATGGATTTAAATGCCCAAATTTCTTAACCTTGAGATAGGAATTTTTTTTCAGTTCTTGTCCTTTTACACTTTTAGCAAATTTACCCCACAATTTTCCTCCAATATTTTTGAAGTTTTAATTTATGATTTTGTGTAAGATTTAACGTTAATTTTGAGTTGCATCAAGATGGCTGCGTCCAAAGGATCCTCACATTAGAGTCTTCCCAAAGAGGGACAACGACCCCTCCTCAGAAAGGGTGGTTTTAAATTCATGTCTAACAATAAACTAAAGTCTATTCATGATGTTTTTTCATCATATTTCAAAAAATGTAATGCCTGTGCCGGAAAGGGTTAACCCTCCTAGCGTCAGGCCCGAGATATCTGAGTGAACATTTTTTCCCCTTCCTCATAACGGCAGACCTGAGAGTAGTCTGCTGGGGAAGAAAAAGTTCCATATGAGTGTCAGACCCGAGGCATTTTCCTTCACAAGTTTCTTCCCCAGGTGTCACGCGGCGACATAATGAGAGGAGTGTCTGTGGTCAGCTGAGGGTCAGTTTGGACCAACTTTTCTAAGAATGCTCAAAGAAGGGTCTTCTAACAAAGGATTCTGTCACAAAGAATCGAGGTTAGGGAGCTCATCTGCCACTCTCTGAACGATAACAGGTTGGTTCAATAGACCCCTACGGCGCGAAAATGACCACAAAGGGGTTGAAATCCTTTTGTTCAAAACCCGCCAACTTGAAGAAGAATAACCTTTCTCTTTAACGTGACAATTTCGTTAAACTTAGTAATCTGAAAGCCTAACGGCTTTTCGGAGGGCGAAAGAGCACATAAGCTGGAGAAGAAGTGCTTCAAGTACTGGCACTTTCAATACACAGGGTCTTCCGGAACCCGCTGACAAATTTCTGCGGTCGTACACATCAAGACAAACAGGTTTAGCAATCACACATGGGTCGCAACGCAAAGGTCGACCTCTACAGGGGTCTCACAGGTGAAGGAAATGAAAAGATAAGGGAATATAAGATAAAGTATGCAACTAGGTTCATTGGAACACAAATTCAATAGCACAACAACACAATTGCACGACATAAACACGACGTGTGTATTGCTTCGGATGGCAAGTCCTTTGAACACTTACTTATATTACTTCAAAGGTTTGTTGTTGTGTTGCAAAGTCTCACTCTGGGTGTATGGTTTAAACAGTGCAACACACAGATAATGGAGAATGAAGGTTTATTTACAAATATGCAGGAAAACACGTAGCACAGGTACAGGGAAACAATAGTTTCGTAATGGATTACCAAATGTAACCAGACAAGAATTACAGATACAACAGTTCAGCACCTTGATATTTAACAACACAAAACAGTCATGAATAACTAGTAACAACAATAACTGCACTTAATAGCACTCAGTCAATTAGCTCCTAGTTTTCGCACTGCGGACGAAGCCTAAAGTCGTCTTCAATGGATCAACAACTCCTCTGATCCAGGCGCTGACCTTATACTACTCTCTCCGACAGGCCGTGTGACGTCACATGGAGTTTTCGTGTATTCAAGTGTATTCCCTTCCTAATAGAAATATCGAGAAAAGGGGTTGCATTTTCTAGAATCATCTATTTGTCGCCAAGGTCGCCAGATTTTCGCCAAGTCGCCAAACTGGTCGCCAAGTTCGTCGCCGCCAAATGGTCGCCAAGTTCGCTGCCAAATGGTCGCTGTTCGTCGCCAAAATGGTCGCCGTTCGTCGCCAAATGGTCACCAAGTTCGTCGTTGCAAATGGTCGCGCTATGTTCGTCGCCAAGTCAGGATCCCGGAACAGGCGTTTCGTCACCCATGCTTAACCTTAGAAACTCTCTTCCCAGCCATCAGATTACCATTGCTGGGAAGCGACTTTCCATGTATCCCGTCCGGTTGCCATTATATCTGTCATGTTGCATACGACTTCAGTGTTGTTGGTTCATGCAGCAGTGTTGTTGTGTTATTGTGGAATTTTATTCCTTTAAACTTGTTGCACACTTTACCTGTTGCATCCTTTTCTTTACTAATTCACTGGCAAAGAGATCGCCCTTTGCGTTTGCGACCCATGTTCTATTGCGAAAGGTTTGTCTTATCGCACAATTACCCTAGAAGTGTGTATGTAGGAATTCTTGGAACACCCTGTATAAATCTAAGTCATGTCAATAAGTAGAGTATTGTGAAAAAGAATGATTTGCTTATTTAAAACACATGGATGAATAAAATAAGTGTGAGGGACTCGTACAAATACCTGAGGTAAAAGGAATTTCCATCACACTTAACATATGTTTTAATTTTTAATGAACATTTGGAAATTTCTTTCCTGTGGTATTCATTGTGGCTTAATTCAATGACATTGAATTTATCGCTTTTATAATTTTACTTTGAATTCGGATTTTCGCTGATAAAATATTCATTTTAGTACACCAGGAGCATGTAAACGATCAACAAGAAAAAATATAGCAAATTAATAAAGATAGCAAAATTAAAAAAGAATTTTAAAAAAGTTTTCACAAAGAAAGCAAAATTCAAAACTAGAACAAGAAAATATATTTTTAATTAGAATCCAATAAAATTAAAGTAAAATAACAAAAAAAATTTTTAGTAAAAAAGAAATAATGTTAAAAAAATTGTGAAAAAATTTACGACAATGTTTAAGAAGCGCGCAATTGCAGCAGCTAAACAAAAAAAGCAAAGAACAGTAGATTCGATAAAAAAATCGTATAAATATACTAAAAGTAAAAATGAAGGAAATAAAAGCAATCCTAGAGTAATTGAAGGTAACGAAAAAAGCAGAAACAAAACAAGGAACTTATCCAAGTTCACTTTTCAAGGGCTAAGAACTTTCGAAATAGGATTCTGCGCGACGTTTTGGGAAATTTTCTGTAAGAAGCAAGCCTTGGTTAAAACAAAGCTTCTTAGTTCGAACTTCCAAAACACAGATTCCAAAAAAAGCAACCACAAGATCAAACTTCAAACGAAAAAAAGAAATAACAACTGAAAACATCAAAACGCTAATAAGATGATCAAAAGCAACATTAGCCATCGCTTAATTAATAAGCTTTCATAAAATAATATAAAGAACTTTAACCCATGATGAATGTCAAATAGTAAAAGATGTACCTAATGCCAAAATAAAGGAACTAGCTTAGTAAATAAGTAATAAAAGTAACTTTGAAGTACACTAGCGTGTTTTAAAAAAAAACCTTTTTTCATAATTAGTTTCTAATTTTTTGTCTTTAATATAATTCACAGCTATTGCTAAAGTTATTAAGGAATCAAGCGTTCAATTTTTCTGAAATCCACAAATAAATGGCGCCCCTTCTGTAGAATCAGAATCAACTAAAATTATCGATTAACTGACTATTCAGTTCTGAAAAAATTAAAATATCTATAATTAATTTAATTAATAATATAATTGATTTATATTAAAATATAAATCAAAATTAAGTTCTCTGAAAAAAATAATGTTTTAACCTCTTACTTGATAGATTTGGCCCCAAATTTGATAAAGATCTATGATTCCAGTGGGATAAAAAATGTGGCAAATTTCATTCATTTAGTTCGCTATGTTTTGAAGTTATTGCGTTCACAATAATAATGACAGATAGATAAACGAACTTCCTTTTCGGGGATTTTGTCAAAATTTGACAGAAATCTACAATTTGGCTTAAAAAATTCCATATCAAATTTCGTTCTTAACCCTCTGAGCGCCCAATTATTTTGAACTTTTTTAGCTATAAGTTAGAAAACTTACATTTAAAGTAAATGTGTAAATCGATCTTTTATATTTAATTATATCTCTGAAATCTTAAGAATACTTTATCCATGATTGTTTGCCAAGTAACATACATATAAGTACGTGCTATCTGCTTTTAGAACTCTAGAACATGATAAACGTAAAAAGACGTTTGGTGCTGCCTACAGAGGGTTAAGAACGAAATCATTAAGTCAAACGAGCCGTGAAATTCGATCCGATAGAGCGAATTTTTCTCTCCTTCCGTACTTGAAAGTGCATCGTCCTTTCAGAGCGTTTTAAAATCCTTCCGCGGAGCGAAATATTCGAGCGAATTTCGCTCCTTTTGTATTGAACGATTTCGCCTTTTCAAACACATAAATAAAAAAAAAATAAATATTTAGAAAAACTGCAGATATTTCTATAATTATTAAACAATGTCCAAAAATATTAAAATAATGAAAAAATTAATAAACAGTATTGATTTATTTTAATATCTGTTTAATTACTATAATTTTTAAACACGATCGATGCAAAAAAATTCGTGTAACGTGGGGTTATTGCCACAGAAAATCAAACTCATTATTAATTTCTAGTAGAAAAATATTAAAATAATGACGAATTCACAAAGAGCATTGTGAAGTTGTTACTAATAATCTTTTGCACACAATCGATACAAAGATTTAGCGTGAAGCGGTGTCATATGAAAAATATCTGAACAGATTCCTGACTATAAACACGTTGTGCTGGGCAATTTTAGAATTTGAAAATAACCACCATCATAAAGCTTTACTTCGATTCATTTTCGCTCCAAATGCGTTTCCACTGATATAACGGACGCTGGTTAAAATAAAAAAAAATATCACCCAGTCTTATCGGGTCTGTGTAAAAACAGAGATAAGGAAAGGTCACGTGATGATATTAACCAATACTCTTGATACCCCTTGTGTCTGAAAACAGTAAATTATAAAACGCGCTCTGGGGTACGACGCATTTCGATTCCGTTATCATTTTCTGGCGAGTGAATCGAAACTGGTGTTCGGCGATAAAAGTGTTTTAAGGAGCGGTTTTTTTGTATTAAAGATCGAAAAGGTGAATTTTTTCATTCGCCCCTTTGAAAGTCCAGAAAACGCTAAATTGAGTTTAGCGTTCTAGGCAGTTCGCTTGACTTAATTGACAGAGAGTCGTAAGTATAATTGTGATATTATTATCATGAGCTAGCTTTAGAAATTAAGAGTCATAACCAATTCAAAAAAATTAGGCAGTGATATAAACATAAATTATTTATTAAAACATTATAGTCAACTCGACTAAAGTTAAACTAAAAATAATTTAACACCCTAATAGGAAGGTCTAAGCTTTTGCAGCAATTTAAAGCAATTACCCTAATCCTAACAAATTTCGATTTTTTGCCTAAAAGTAATGTCTAATAATGGACGCATAGCGAAGCAAAAAGGGAGGAGAAATATAAGAAGAAGAAGCAACGAACAACAAGTATGCGAACTTTATTGCTGGTATTTATGGACGAGTTTGTTTTGTCTATAAGAGTAGATTTCCTTCTACCCATCAACTTCCTGAGATAGTGTCTAGTTAGTTGGTTCCTCTGCTGAGTTGTTCCGTTGTTAACGTGCGGAACCCAACCCATCCGGGGGTACCAGAATAGACCCCAATGTTAAGTCGATGGGAATCGTCAAAATTTCAACACTGTTTGAAGATATTACTAGTGTTTAAGGTGGAGTTTTCTATTGTTATGGCTTAAGGATACTTTGAAAATATAAAATTCCATGCTCTTATTGTTGTAGCTCTCGATGTTTACTTAGGCCGCGGTGGGCCTATAAGGCTTGACCCGGGACTGGTGGGTTGCAGGTTCGAAAACCCGATCACCGAAGATCCGCCGTGCGGGGCCTGTTGCACGCTAAATCATACGTGCAGTGGCCAAACGTCCTCCCCAAGCTGGTGTGGCGCGGAAGCTTGAGAGGGGATGCCAGCCCAGGTGCTGTCCTCGTCATCTGACAGCGGTTCAAAAAAATTACGAGGTCCAACCTCAAATAGCAAGCCCTCGTGTTGCTTCAAAACGACGTTAATGTAACCCACCAACCTCAGTGTTTACTTAAAATAAGCAGCCTCCCATTTTGTGAAAAGGCTGCCATAATTGTACTTTGTATCACTCTTGCTGGGTTTGGCGGTTAAATTTTAACAATACGATTTAAGCTAATAACTAGAGGTTGAAAGTTTAACCAAACGATTTTAGGCTAATTACAATCAGTTCCATTTGGAGTTTAGCCGTTTTAAGAGTCTTTTGTCCGATTTAAATGAAAAGAATGAAACGAACTCAAAGAACACAGAGAATTTAATGTTGTGTAAATTAAAGAAACAACTTATTCGAACTTGGCGCTTGATGCAGTATCTAAATGTATTTTGGCGATTACTTAAATCAGAGAAAGGCCGAAAAATGGTCTGTGAATTCAAAATAAACAAACCAGAAAACTCTTCCATAGCAATACCCAATTGCCTAAACCTAAAAGTGAATCGATGTTGCTGCAAACACTTAGTGGTTTCAAGTAGTGAGAACCATCATTTCTGGATCCGGGTTCCAAAAATTCGACCTTGATATCTAAGATCAAGTTTCCTAACAATTCAGGGTGGTCTGAAACTGGAGATTCATCAAATCTGATGTGAAAGTTGTTGACGATTACACTACAATTTCTTGTATACATCGAATAAGAGAAAGTAAAAACTGAAAGCAAACCTCTCTCGTCTGCGCAACATTTTCATTAATAATCTCTCAATGGCGTGTGGTAGCGACTGTTCGAGCCTTAGAATTTTCTGGTTGGGAGACGTCACTTTTTCCGCATGTTAACAACGGGAAAAAGTGACGTCTCCCCAAATTCAACCGGGGTACCAGAATAGACCCCCAAAGCTCTCTTGAAACGATCGAATTTTAAATATACATAGTAAGCATAATATTATCCATACAAGCTTCACAAATACAAAGATATAATATTATATATTTCTGCTCTCAACATATATCAATCGCAAAAAACATTCAATTTGTAACTTGTTTCCTTCTACTGCATGCAATGCAAGATGCTCAACACCATAAAGTTGGGGTAGTTTATTCTGAGGCTCACTGAAGTTGGGTTGAGACGTCACTTTTCCCGTTATTAACGTGCGCTAAAAGTGACGTCTCCCAAACCAACCGGGGTACCAGAATAGACCCGTAAAAGCCGTGGTCAGAGAGAGAAAATGCCACATTATGAGCAAAAAATTTAATGGAACCAATGACGAAGGAGGATGAAGCACGCACGCTTGCTTACTTTAAATACGCATTATTTACATTGCACCTGAGATAGGCTGAAAGCCGAATTTTCACGAAAATCAAGGGATATTCAATACGAGACGTGTTCTGCAATGGGAGGGGGGTCGATTTTGTAGCCACAAACAAATGCAATCGTGCTTTCTCTGAAAGTTTTGAGAGAAAAAGAATTTTGAACACATAAATGAATTGTATCTAGAATCAAACTGTTTACTAACGCACTTTTTTGCTTGATTCTGCTGAATACAAATCACTGACTCTCTTACTATAAACCACATTGGTTACATCTTCGGATACTTGTGGTGGGCAGTGTATCCCTACATGGAGAAGCTCTATGCTCGCGAAATTAAACTGTGCTAATATGGAGAGATGCATTTAGTAATAGGGGCCGTCCTACAAATGATGTCACACTTTTTTTCAATATTTTGGTCCCCCTCCTTTGTCTAAAGTGTCACATCTTCACCATACCCCCCCCCTTCTTGTACATGTCACGCTTATATTACATAACATTACTATGCGGTTCAGAAACAAGCACGCACATTATAGATCATATTTCAAATTTTTTATTTTAAACTTTAACTATGTGTTTTATGACATTTGCGAGCATACATTAATAATGATTATAGTGTATTCTTTTGAATAGAAAATAAGATTAAGGTTTTCAACAAAAACCCTTATTAATATACAATAGTAATAAAATATTAATATAAAGAGACAATTGAAAACAGATAGTATCATTTTGGATTGTGAATTTGATATATTTTCTTTGAAATCTTGTACTTTACTTCATGACACAAATACTCTTAACAAGATTGAATTTTGTAAAAATCGCCTCAATAAGTTCCAACTGTTTGTGTCACTGCCAGTTCTACACTCACCCAGGAGGTGGGGATGACGTATCTTTTGTGTGGACATTTCGAAGGGGTGTGACAGGGGAGGTTTTCTTCTAATGGTGAAGAATTTCTGCTGCTACTATATTGCCAGAACCTACCCTGAATGCCGTTTCGAAAGAAAGGAATACAAGTGAAAAAAAAAATCACATGAAAGTTGTTTTTAGCCCTGATTAAAAGATACTCCCTCAAAAAATAACTAAAAAATTTCATCTGCTGATTTAAATGTTTTATTTTAACCAAAAATGTTTGATGCTCACACTCTGTTACCCCTCCTGCCTCTCTTGTCACAAACTGTCACAATTTCACGAACCCCCTTCCCCTCCAAGCATGACACACATCATTTATGGACAATTCCATAGCAGATTAACATCATCGACTACATACCTTTGATTTGTGTCAAATAGTTCAGTTGGTATAACATAAATGTTTTCTACAGAAATTTTGTCAGCATTTTTTTGTAGAGTAGAACTTGGTTAATTCGGAACGTTTTAATCGGAATTCTTCTTGGTAATCTGAATATTTTTTCTCTCCTTGAATTTTATCAGCATAATGTTAAAATATGGTCTATAATTCAAATTGATTTTGGTTCACCGAGTAACAATTGAGAAAAAGGAAAAAAAGTTTTTATTTCTGAATAGTTTTCTTTAGATAATTAGTCCAAACCCCTTGTTCTGTGTGATTGAAAAGTGGGATGATTTTAAGGCCTTTTGATTAGACTTAACTGCCGTGAAATATATCCAATTAAAATTCTCACTTCTTTTAAAAGCATTCATTAGTAAAGGGAAACTCTAAACAGCAAAAAAAAATGTAGTTTGATTTGATTGTGCAATTGCTGTATTCAAACTTGTTTACTGTTTATTTATTAAAAAATTAGTTACTTTATGTATTGAAATTATTATTTTTTAAAATAATTGAAATTGCCGTTTGTTTGTTGTAATTAAGGTAGGGGCCAAAATATCCCCATTCCTAATATTAATATCGCCCACCACGGTTTGTTCTTGATTTTGAGTGGTATGCAGTACAATTGCTAGAACTACAAAGCCTCCAACTTCAGTTGATTCAGGAAGCCGTTTGAACCTGTGTCGATTTTGCTTTTTCCAGGGAACTTTGTTGATTTCGTATTGTGTGAATTAATACTCATGTTACATTAGTCTATTCTCAGTTGTTGGGAGACGTCACTTTTTCCGCTCAATGAAGGAAAAGTGACGTCTCCCACCCAAATCGGGGGGGGCGTACCAGAATAGACCCCTTAGTATTATCAGTAAAGTTCAAGGCGATATCAGGAACATATATAGGCTATATTAGGAGCACATTTTTAGTAGGAAAAAAGTCTGCAGTCGCAAAAAAAAAGTTTTGGTGTGTGAGTTAACTTATGTTTTATTGTAATTGGTATATTTGGATAACAGTCCAGATATTAGATTGAACAATTTTTAGACAAATTTCACAGGAATTAGCCCTCTGATTAAAATAATGGCGGCAGATATTTGGGGCCCTTTAGCTTACTATTTATTAAATTGTTTACAGTGAGCTCCTCATAACGAAATCGCTTGGTTCCACCTGAAAATTCCGTTATAGAGAAAATTTCGTTATACAGAGATTAGAGATTTGCAGTTATTTAAGTAAATGTTACAAACTTTCAATAGGTGCGATAAGTTCAAATGTATTTAATTATGATTTCCAATTAAAATGAAGTAATATATATTATAAATTTGTTAAAATTATACTAATTTTATTGTATAAATAAAATACTCAAAAGTTAAGACACCACCAATTTAGAGAATAATATGTACTAGTATGTACTTTTGCGTTTATTTAACTTAAAAAATTCCGTTATTTACATTGTTTCTTTTGTATTTCTCGTGATGTTAAATTTTCAGAAAATTTTCACATTTTAAGAGTGAGTGGTTCCAGAAACAGGCAATGAGTGAGCTAATTGGCTGCAACAGAAACTATCAACTTTCTTTCCAACATGACAAAAAAACGAAAAGATAAACCTCTGAAAAATTCGTTAGTAGGGAGACAAACTACTGTTACATGGAGAATATTTTAATGTTATTTAACATCCTTGATTAAAAATTTCGTTATATGAGAAATTGCTGTAGAGAGATTCCTCGTTGTAGGGAGACTTACCGTATTTACAAAATAAACACGTACTGCCACCTTTGGCTTAAGTATCGTCGTGTTCGCTCTTGCCATATTCATTTCTTTTCTTAATTGGAATTTTTGGATAGATCGAATCTTATTTGGTCTCGTCAACTTTTGATTATTAAACTCTACTGTAGTTTGTAAAAGTTTTCGTGATAGTTTAATGAGTGGATAATTTTACGTATTGCAAACTATTATATCATTTTCCTTTGAAAATACTTCTTATCATTTTTGCGACTTAAATATTCGTTTAAATTGCTTCAAATAGTTTTAATATACCCGAATTCTACCATTTTGCATGCAGAAATATGCAAATAATCAAATTATGATAATGCTATCATTTCAAAGGAAATTATTTTCAGCGGAAAGTTTCTTGGGCATCATTATCTAAGCCTTCTTCCGTATCTCCGGAACTCATTATCCGCTCTCCTTCACAACCATAATGATTCTGATTTTGCACCAAGAACAACATGGTGGAGACCGAGCGACTGGTGCCGTACAAAAGCATACGAACCCATTAAAACCGCTCACACGACACTGACTTCTGGTAAGTATAACTCCCATTCATGATTTTTCAAAAAACTCAAAATTATACCCCAACGCTTTATGTGCTTATCCCTTGCTGATTCTCATTAACATAAAAAAATGTCTGAAAGATTGTTCTCTCCCAGCAATTTAAAACTAAAACCTCCCCCCCTCCCGCTTACATGGTGTGGCGCATGCCTGAGCCAACTTTGCGTGCGGTGACAAATACCATTTAAGTTCATCAATCCCCTCATTGTGCTGTGTGATTCCTGTTTACTTTACGCTTCTTCTGGCGCACTTATATGACACGCATCTACGACCAAACATCCGGTTATTAATAACAGACACCAATGGGGTAAAAGCCACAAAATAATATCCAGCCTCCCCTTCTGTCTGCGTGATTTGTATACTGAATTTTGCACCGTCCCTCCGATTCCTATTCATGAACAAAAGGTTTCATTGGAAAAAAATAACAAATATTAAAAGAAAGAAAAGCCTTCAAACAGCAGCGGAAGAAGCTGGCAATCATTTTTTTCCCGCCTTTTCTTCTTGCGGGCATCTGATCGTCCGCGCGCGTGATTTCGCCGCGAAATAGCGATGAATCTCTGGTGGTGCAGATCCGCGCTTTTCTTCTAAAAAAATATGAAAATGGTAACGGAGTGTTAAAAAAAGGAAATGGGCACGTATCAGTGGATGCGGCGGCGTGAATGAAGCAAGATTCTTTTAGTGAAGCGAGAACGCCTTTGATTTACAGGCAAACGAACCGGCTTTGAAGGGTGTAAATGTGAATTCTGTACTTTTCTTTTTCCAAATCTTTTTTTCTCGAACATGAGAGAATTCTCGGGAGAGGGGAAGCGAAATGTTTATATTATCCATCACTGCGGAATGAATTTACATTTTCTTTTTTCGCCCATTTTAATGAATCATCGAGGGTTAAGGAGTGGGAGATGGTCGCGATTTAAAGATTCGTGTAAAACAGATTAATTAGTAGCTAGGTGTCAAATGTGCACAATTTGAAGGTCAAAGCTTTCAGATCACAATCCGATGACCTCCATTACTTAGAACATGTATACTATACCCCGCCCTTAGTAGTATCTTTCTTACATTGAATTTCTTTGTGCCTCTACTTTTAATTGAGTTTACGTGGGTTAGTTAGAAATGGAGGAACTGATCTTAAGAGTTGTTTGCAGAATTATTTAAAAAAAGATTTTTGGTAGTCCAACATATCGTGAAGAAGCCTAAGTTCAAGTAGCTTAGGTGAATCAAAATGTAGCTGTACAATGGAGAAGAGGTGGATAACGCACGTGAAGCCAGAATCACTTTAAATTAGATCGGACATGCCTCTCGGATTAGGCTAGAACTAAGTAGTTCTTAACCATTATTTACCCCGTGCCCCTTTAGTTAGTCATCTCTTCTTAATTGGAATTTCCATTTTAAGGTTAAAAGAGTTTGGTGTGAAAATGGAGTGAACTCATTTGGTGAGTTTGTTTAGAATTATTAAAAAGATTTGCTGAACCAACATATCGAAGAAGCTCTAAGTTGCAGTTTCGGGTGAATCGAAAATGTAAAGTGACAAGTTTGCTTAGAAGGAAGGTGGAAAGACGCAAGAAGCCAGTAGAATCACTCATGACCACGATCGACATGCCTCCTCGGACTAGTTGAACAGAGTTCTTAACCACTATTTACCCCGTGCCCCTTAGTTATCATCTTTCTTTTTAATTGGAATTCTATTTCACTTTGGTTAAAAGAGTTTGGTGAAATGGAGAACATTTGGTGAGTTTGTTTAGAATTATTTAAAAGATTCTTGCCGGTATGCCTAACATATCGAAGAAGCTCTAAGTTCAAGTAGCTCAGGTGAATCAAAATGTAGCGTACAAGTTGTTAGAAGAGGTGGAAAGCACGCAAACAAGCCAGAATCACTTCACTTTCTTATTCCTCCTGCAAAATGTGCAGTTTATTTCAACATTAAAATGGCGGTACACATTTTATGGCCAGCGGCATGTTTGCTGAATTAACAGTTATAAATAGACTAAATTTTAATGAAAATATTATTTAAAAATTGATTAAATTAATTAATAAAACATTAATAAAAATTCTTAGTATTATATATAAAGAGGCATATGCAGCTATTTCTAATATAATACAGATACAAATAATAGATATACTAAACAAAAATTAAAATTAATAAAGAAAAAAAAGTATAGATAAGAAACAGCATATTTAAACATAAGCGATGGCAATACATCTTTTAGCGTACTAGCGCAACGGCCTCAAGTGATTGCATCACAGAAGTTTAAAACGATAATATTTAAAACACATAAAAATTAATTTAGAGAGTAAAAAATGTTCAAAATGGAAGGAATGAATAAGAACTCGTATGACGAACTTTATCGAAGACCACTAACCATATGGAATCTTTATGGCGAGTGGTCTTCGATAAGTTCGCCATTCGATTCCTCATTCATTTCTTCCGTTTTGAAAATTTTTTACTTTCTAAATTAATTTTTATGTGTTTTAAATATTATCGTTTTAAACTTCAGTTGATGCAATCACTTGAGGCTTTTGCGTTAGTACGCTAAAAGATGTATTGCCATCGTTTATGTTTAAATATGCTGTTTCTTATCTATACTTTTCTTTCTTTTTTAATTTTAATTTTTGTTTAGTATATCTATTATTTGCTGAATTAAAATATGCTGAAAAAAGAATAAAAACATAGCAGCCATAATCATTCAGCTTACTGGATATATTTCTTCATATACCTAATATCTCAGAGAGCTCGGTTTTCAGATTCCACAAAAATTTGATGAAATAAAATATGAAATCAAAATGTATTAGGATACCTTAGCTTTCAACAATGAAAGAGAAACGGGCAATTAAATATTTGTTTACACAATGAAAACGATTTGAATTGCGTTGCAATAATGAAAAGTATTGTAAATTATGGTTAAAAATATTTTTAAAAGGTTATTAAAATTAGAGAAAAATTTTAGGGCAACTTAATTGATATCATTGAAAAGATAATTTTTTGCACTTTCAGATGGCGTAAAAATGATTTTTGCGCTGTAATATTTTTCGGAACTTATTAAGGAAAAACGCCAAAATTTCGCTTAATTTTTAATTAAAATTCTAATTTAATTTCAGGAAAACGGCTTCGAGGTGGACATTCCCACCCCCCAAAGAATTTTCGCTCCAAATTTCGTAGCTCTATGTCCAGCAGTCTGTCCTGTAGAGCGCCAACACACACACATTCTCCTTTATTTTCAATAGATTGTAATTCATTGTATAAAAATGCAGGAATACACCTTATATTTCTATCTGAGCAAAAAAAAATTCGTACACGTCCTGTCACACAAGGTCAAATAAAAACGATTCCGCGAGTTGTCATTATAGGTTGTCTATCAAAAGATACGTTATAAAATATGAAACTCCCAGTATGCAATAAGTACAATAAGGCGATTTTTTTTCTCTTCTACGTTGTATGAAATCTCAATTCGATGCATACAAAACCTTAAAATAGCGCTACAAAACGATATTGTATCTATAAAAACCGATCAGATTCCATAACGCGTTAAGTTACTGCTACAACAATGCTCTCCTCTTTTCTTGGATGGCAGCAAATCCTCCAGTCCACATCCGGGTAGGCTCAGAAGATGAAAGAGATTTAACCGTACAGCACTCGAACACCCCTCGCTGTTGACTTAGCAGCTACCGAAACGCCTCTCTCATTGACAAAAGGTGACAAATCAGCAGGTGGGATGAAGACTTCATTTCGGTGGTATTTGTGCAATATCTTCCCCGTTCCGCATTCACGGGAGGTATTTTTTCATAAAGAACGGTGCGGGCTCAATTACGCTATCATTACGCCATCGGAGGGGGTGCGTTGCCAGATCCCTCGCGCTGATCCACAGAGGGGCGTGATTCTTGTCACCATTCACGTTCGATTTTTCACGCCTCATTGCTTTCAACATTTCCCTCTTCAGCGCGCCATTGTCCACTTCACACGGTGCCGACAAGCAAGGGGGGGATCAGAACATGTCACGTTCTCTCCTCCCGCTGCAGAAAAAAAGCACCCCCCCCAGAGAGGGGTGCTGATCTGACAAAGTTATCTTCCCGCTCTGTGCCGAAAAAGAGATCAAAGACACCTCGGCAGACGCGTAAAGAGACGGAGACCTGGTGTGGCAATTATTGTTGTGGTTTGTCTGTTGCCACAATCACAGTGCAAGTCGAGAAACCTATTCATCTCCAAAGTACCCCCTCCCCTCTTGTCGAATCTTCTGGCTTTTATTCAAAAGGTGCAAATCAAACAGTTTGAAGACACCGGATTATGTTACCCTTGGGTGGATACTACACGCGACCTTAACCTTAGTTTCGAAAATGTGCGTGTCTTTATCTTTTCCCTGTATCCTGAGACCACAGAGAATGTTCTCAGGATATTCTGAACCTTTTATGAAATATCCAAAGCATATAAGAGATGTTGATGCGCCAACTTTGATTGGCGTCTTGGCGGGGTCGGAAAATGTAGAAGCCAAAGATTGTTTATTTTTTGTTAGAAGCTTAGATGGTCTGACCGGGTAATGACGTGTGAGCAAAGGGCTCGTAATTGTCATAATCCGGAATAAAGAAATTTAATGAAATTTGCGTGAAGATTATTTGCTCAGGATCTGTTATTATGTAAAGATGCCTGTGAGTGTAGGAGTCGCTGTTTAAGGCTAGAATTTTGATTAATCAGATTGGTCCGTTGACAATCAAAGGGGATTCCCTATATATTCTGTATCGGGGTGCCCATCAAATTGAAAACTGCACACGTTCTTATGTTCCCAAAACCCGGACAAATCCCAAACTTCTCAGTAGTTGTAGACCAATTAATCTACTAAGTACTCTCGGTGAAGTTAATGAAAAGATTTTTACTAGTCAGACTGAATGATCTCTGCCAGCAAACTAACATAATGCTTGAACCATTTGGATTCCCAGAAAGTCGCAGCTATATTCATCAATTGCTTCGAGTCATAAATACTACCATCGAAGGATTTAACTTCAAAGTGGGTACGGGTGGTGTCTTGCTAGACGTACGAAAAACTTTCAACAGAATTGTGGCAAAAAGGGCTTATATACAAGCTGATCACCTCTACTTAATAGTTGATACATATGCTGTATCCCTAAGATTTCACTCCCCTCTCACCTATAATCTATACTATCTTTAATAAAAATCAAACTCTGTAATAATTTTAGTCTTAAGAAAATGCAGCTAAGGCAGTCACGTTTCTATTTCTGATGCACTCTTTCATCCACGCGTTTTCTTTTCCAGTCCTTGATATCCTTCAAGCTTGCTCTCAGGGGCATTGAGGACACATCATGAGGATTCAAAAATCGTCAAATCTATCAGTTATTTTTGTTCTTAATGAGTTAAATTTTTATTATACGAAGGGTGATCAAAAAGTATCGGGGCAGGTGCCCTACTGCTAGAACGAATAGTGAATTACGGAATAGTGAGAAATTTATGAATAGTGATTCGATGATTATCACGCACAGCTAAACGCACATAGAGAAAGTTTTGATATTTGTCAATGTTTTCGAAGTTATTCACTTGCAAGACTTTTACGGCCATGTTGGAAACGTTTTAACAACTCATAAACTTTTGTGCAGCTTAAATACTAATTCCTTTGGGGGGCGGTGAATAGAAAGATTCCATAAAAATAATAATTACTTGAAAAACTGTTTTTCCCTTCTTGAAATCTTTATTCGTTTCTATTAGAAGGTCTATCCAAATGTCTCTTCAAAAATGCCAAATGTCATTCAGATATCTTTTAAAAATTCAAAAAAAAAAAACTTTTATAACTACAATTTTTTTACAAATTTTCCTTAAAATGCCGTATTTTAAATGAAATTCAACACAAAACAAACTAAATAAAAACATCCATCCGGAACAAATTTTCCTACAAATACCGAATAAGAACAACTTCGAAAACGATACTTTATTTTCCCTTGATTAAATTTGCTCTAGATAAAGGGAAATGCAACCATTTAATCATTTAAAATCTGCAACTTCTGTTTATGAATATTTGAGAATATTCGCCGTGTTTTTTTGGAAGTGGAAGCAGAGCAAAAAAAACATCCTCGTGTATCTTTCAATAATTACACTCTCAAATAGTTTGAAAAAAATAGCACAAAAAATAAGGTGCCTCCAATGCGATAAAAACCGAATTTGAGCGGATGCATTTTCTTTGTTTTTAATTCCCTTTTATCTTAATACTATTTGCTTCTTTTCGAAAATAAATTAAATTATCCGTTACAAACAAGGTAAAAAACGATATAAAAAGTAACGGATTCAAAAATAGCGAATTGTTGAAGATATCTAAACTTGCAGATCTTTTTCCTCTTGTCGACTTCAATTGAGTTTGATTTGTTGCTTGCGTAGCTCGAGTCAAACGATTTTTTTCTTCTTCTTTTTGTTATATATTCTGTAAACAAACGACGGGGTGAATTTTTTCCCTCATGTAAATACTGATGTCGAATTTTTTTCTGGTACTTTTTCTCGTACTTTTTTCGGATCCCGTTACTAAAGCTTTATGTGCGGAACTCGTTTACACTTATTCCGCGTTTTCGATCCAAAAGAGAGAAAAAAACGAGCTATGTATCTTATTGTTTTACTTTAATTACAATACAATATCCTCTCTCCGTTTCATTTTTTTCCAATAAAATTTGGTTAATAACTCTTCTAATGCTTCGTATTTGTTTCCGTTTTGGAGGAGCTGAATAATTATTTTATTAATTATGCTCGATAATTATATTGTGACGAGTGGGAGTTGAATTAAAAAAAGTTCGACAAAAAATGCTTCGTTTTTTTTCTCTTGATACAGAAATAAAAAGCAATTCTGATATCGCATTCACCCAACCAGTAATTATTTGTTACTAAAAAATGCAGATTAAATGAGTAAAAACGTCGTTCATCGTTTCTTTCTACTTTACCTTTAACTATGAAAAAGTTAGATTATGCGAAAACATTGGAGACTGGGGGTGTTCGGAGAACCGATAATTTACGAAAAAAATTGTGCGTGTCATTGGAGCAATATGAAACAATGACATTAAACACAAAACTGCATCTATTTTGTATCACACGTCTCGCAAATACATACTTAACCTAAAGTACATTAAGATATGCCTTAGGGGTCTATTCTGGTACCCCCGGTTTGGGGTTGGGGCAAATCACTTTTCCCGGCCGCTAACAACCCGGAAGAAGTGACGTCCCTTCTCAGAGAGAACAAACATATTACAAACCCACCCTGATAGAGGCAGGGCAGGAAATCGGACAATAGGTTGGCTCTCGCTCGCCAGGCCGATAACGATCGTTCTTTAACTCTCGTGCGTGTACTTTCATTAGTATAATTTCTTTTGGTGTGGATGTTTTTTATTTTGTGATATTTTAAAAATAATATCATTTTAAAAAATATTCGCCCACGGAAGAATGTTTTCTGTGCTCAACTGTGGAAAACGGAGAAGAAAAGAAGTGGGACGACTCTTGTTTTGTGATGATTTGCCGTACATACATTGCGAGAGCTGAAACGACGTCTTTCTCCTCGTAGCCAATGATATTGACGATTTCCTGCCTCAGTTCTATCAGGGTAGGGTTGTAAATATGCAACCGAGGGTACCAGAATAGCCCCCTAAATTTCAGGGAAACAGGTTCAAACTTTCCTTTTGCTTCAGAGCTAAAACTCTTTTTTTTTCTGCTAAATATTTCACACTATTTAACCCTTTTGCCCCGACTTTTGGATGATTAAAATTTAACTATGAAAAGTAGTTTGATTTAATACTGACATACTGAAAGAAGTATGCTATGAGTTTCAAGATTTTCGCTTTTCCCGTTTCCTGGAAATCTCCTGGGACAATATGTCCCAATCGCACAGTCGACTGGGACTATTTCATTAAAGCATCTGTAAAACTCTCTTTCCTGCCATAAGATTAGCATGGCAGGGAAGCAACTTTACAGATTCGTAATACTAATCTTGTACTAAGATGCTTCAACTACCAAATGTGGAATCATGGATCAAACAGATGCAAATTAAGTTCTAAATGCTTGATCTGCTCAGGCAAACACCCCTCTCAGGAATGGCCCCATAAAGGCAAACAGAACAGAACGCCGTCCCTTACCCCCGTACCCGTGACCATACCGGTCACTGAACGGTTTGATGGGCAAGACACGGGAATTTTATTTAAGAAAAAGAAAAACAAAAAGAAGGAAATATATACACTATGTACAGCACAGGCATTTTCACTTTTACACTATTAGTTCGCAATTGTCTTCTTTTCTTTAGATGTTGAAATACCTTTCTTCTATTTGAAGGGGGAATGTCCGGTGATTGAGCTACTTAGTTCAGCTCGCTGGGAAGTTGAAGGCTAGGGAGGCCGGAAAAGATCTCTGTTTTCGCTCATGAATTTGATAATCCCACGAATTTTCTGCCTGGAGACGAGGTTATTGGCGACCCTTTCATAAAGGCAAACAGGAAACTGTACCCAAATGCGCTAATCGTAATGGCCCCCACACCGCTAGTTATCGAGGATGCCCTAAGTACCCAAAAAATATCCAGAGAAGTAAAATACAACCAGGGAAATCTTTCGCATCCGCATTAAAAAACAATAGTGAAAATGTAAACAACCCCCCAAACGAGCGATACTGTTAGCACGTTATTCCCTCCGCTAAGCACGTCAAAAATTAGGCAAGGAAGTTCCGCACCTACAAATGACAATGATATGTCATTTAATCAGGGAAATTATTAATGTTAAAATTAATTATATGTTAAAATTAATCTATGCGACGTTATGGCCCTCTCGGTAGAAGTTAGCAATATATTTAAAAACATTAAAAACATCCCCGAAACTCTAAGAAATATTCAAAAAGTAGATGATATCAGGACTAAGTTCATGATCCTTGCTGAAGCTTTACGATAATTACCCACTCTCTGTTTCTCTCCGCCTTTGCCTCTACAACTGACATGCCCCCTAAATTCTACTTGGTACACGCTAAATTCAACTGAGCGATTTTTGGACTCCAAAAGGGAGCGAATGAAAAAATTCTCTTTTTCGATCCTTTAGTACGAAAAATCGCTCCTTAAAACACTATTATCGCCGCAAACCAGTTCCCACTTCCTGTCCGTCAGAAAACAGATCACGGAATCGGAATTCTCCTTTCTAGTTCGATCCTTTAAAGAGTGTTTTCTAGTTACT
>BGPR01021583.1:0-26304 GCA_013235015.1 Araneus ventricosus
GCGTATGATAGGTAACTTTTCAGACACTAGGTGTATAAACTCGAGAAAGTATTCGTCTAAGCTGCATGCTTATAAAGGGACTTTTGAATTATTTATCGCTAATCGCCTTTGGCGACCAGCTGGTTCGCGCCGGGATTATTATTGTTTAGCAACGGATTTGAAAACCCTCGCGCTTTTGCGCATGCGCCGGGAGGAGTTATTTTCATCAAAATAGGGGGAAAGTGAAGAATGGAAGAGTGATGTTTACATTTTACTGAGCGTGATCTAACAAAGAACTCCGGAAATGCGCTCATATGACTCATTGCCTCAAACTCCTTTCCGGTGTAAAATCGTTCAAAACTGCTAGTCTCGGAATCCGCTGCTGAACAGTACCCGCGAAAAATTTCAATAAACTCTTTTGCGAGTAGTTTAGTCCTGATGCTCCTCCCAGCAAAGTAATTTTAAATTTCAAATTTTGATAGACATACAATCGTACTATTTCATAAGCTTTATACCTGTTCTGTTCATTGCATGATGCGCCTTCCCAATTAAACTGTCATCAAACCTAAAATTTGAACTTTAATCTGAAACGGGGAATGATTTAACTTCAACTAACTCAGTAACCTACTTACTGAATCGCAGCATGCTCATAAAATCTGTAAGAACATTAAGTGAAATCATTCAGTATCGATGTTTTTTTGTCTAATACCGATTATGTAACATAATTTTGTAATATCTTAGATAATTTTTATTTACTGATCCAATAAAACAATGAGTACGCTACAATAAGAAAGCAAAACTTAAAGCTCAAAGAACGAACTGTAGTGTTTAGAAATGTACAAACTATAAAAAAATTTCATCGCTGTTTAATTTTGAAGTTAAACTTATCTGTAATTACTACAACTAGCTCAATATGAAAAAAATATGCCAAATCTACATACATTGGCTGTCAACAATGGAAGGAACACGCAGAATAAAATATTTGTAGCAACATTAAAAAAATGAAACCGATTTTAATTTCTTTAACCAACATTGAAAAGTACTGTTGTAAAATATACCTAAAGTTTTTAAAAAAAATTATTAATATATGTGGAAAAACTGTTCGGCAATTAAAATATTATCATTAAAAGGATAAATTTTGAATTTTAAGATGGTGCAAAAATCATTTTTGTGCTATAATATTTTTGGATGTTATCGCGGTTAAACATCAAAAACATCAAAATTTCGATTAATGTTTAATTAATTAAAATTCCAAAATATTAGCTCAGAAGAGCGAGCACATTCCAACCCTCCAACGTATATTTGTGCCAAATTTCGCAGCTCTAGGTCATGCGGTCTGCCCAGTAGAGTGCCGCCAACATATACGTTAAATATTATTCATGGATTACCAAATCTTAAACAGATATTTTGTATTCTTATTGCATTTCGGGATGTTCGGATTTTCTCCAATTCCTAACTCTATTAGAGTGAAACAGTTCTGTAAGAAGCCATGTATTGCAAATGTTTCCCGATTCTCAAACCATATTAGAGCGAAATCGTGCTATAGAAATTCATAGCAGCACTCGAACTGCTTGTAGTTAATATATGCATTGAGTTTCACGATGACTGTCTTGCCACCTTTTTCGTTCAATTACCACAAAACGAAAGAATAATCTTTAGGTTTAATTATAATGACCAATAAATAATGGTTTTAAAAACTATTGAATTGGTCAAATGTTTTACGTTTGCCCATTTCACTTACAAATGTATTACAAAACGCAAATTCTAAATTCCTCTTACCACGGAAAGCGTTCTTGGGAGCTTTCTTTCTTTTTCCTTTGTTTTTTTCCCCCTACAACTTATTCAGAAAATTTGTTATGTTTCTTTTCCGCATTACAAGCCTAACAAACATAGCCTAATCTTTTTACTTTTTGCATTCTTTATAATAGAAAGAGAGTTCAATTTTTATGTTTGGATCTTTTATTTCATTTTAGCAAACAATGTATTCTAACTATGATGTTTTATATGAAAAGAGAATTTTTTTGTGAGATTCGGTGCGAGTTCAGCAGTTCGGGTATGTTTCGAAAGAAACTTCACAATGTTTGCAGAAACAACTTTATTCGCCGAATTTTTCATGGAAATAACACGAATATTTAGTATAGAAAGGATAGACAAATTAGAAATCAAGTTGTGAAATTTTCGTATAAACTTAAAAACTGGCTGTTGCACAAGTAACAGGAGTACAGTTGTGAAACTATTTTCATTTTCGACCCCTCATTTTGGTAAAAGTTTGCCGCGACCCCTCTGGGGGTCGTGACTCACTGTTTTTGAAAAAAAGCCTTATATTTTTTTGTCAAATAAAATTCTTTGAATTTGGCGACCACATAATTTTTCCCCCGGCCTCCTGAGGGGTCGCGACCCACGGTTTGCTCGCCACTGCGATAACACAAAAAAATGTATTTAATATCGTTGCATCGCGCGTGTGTTTAAATGCAGTAACTACAACAATGAAAAGTATTTTTTAAAAATTTACTTGAAAATATTTTTTAAAGAATTTATTAAAATCAACGAAAAAAATTGTACGGAACTAAAATTAATATAGTTGAATAGCTAATGTTTTTAATTTTAAACCGGTGTAAAAATAGATTTTGTGCTGTAATACGCTCTAAAGCTATTAGGGGGAAAAACTTAAAATTTCTATTAAGGTCTAATTAAAATTTTGAAAAATCCTTTCTTAGCATACATTTACCAAAGAAGTAACCATCTGTCAAATTTGATAGCTCCAGCTCCAACTCTCTGTCTTGTAGAGTGTTTTGAACGATTTTTTTGCATCACGCATACCACAATTTACGGGTAGTATCCAGCGTATAAACATTATCATGTTAAAATTAGTGTTTCTTTCCCAGGTTCCAGGGAAATCGAAAGATTTTCATACTTTTTGTGTTCACGGGAATTATACTTGGTTCCTGGGAGCAATAAAAATGTAAAATTATTCAGAAAATCATCTCTTAAGAATTATATTTTACAAAATTACGTTAAAGCAGAGTTTTGCTGTGAAAAGAGAGTTTGTTTAGACACCAAAACACGCTGGAATAGTTTGTTGGCAATTCTTGAAAGAATTTTAGAGATAAAAACAGCAATTTCAAAAGCATTAATTGATATTAAAGAATAATAAATTTTCGCTAATGTAGAATTTGAAACTCTGACTGCAATTGTAGCATACTTGAAGCCCTGTAAAAATTGGCATAGAAAAACTATGCAGTAGAAACGCGACTTTTCTAACAGCTGAAGGAGTATTTACTTTCATTATTGGAGATTTGAACAGACAATTGAATCAGAGTTGAGAGAGAGAGTTGAAAACAAGTTGAATTTGCTAAGAATATGAAAAGTTCTCTGGTCAAGCATTGTATACCTAAAACTAGAAAAAGCGATTCACTCAAAGACAAAGGTCCTAAGTTGTTCAACTATAACAAGAGTTTTAACTTGAACAAGATAGTGAAGCAAGAATTGCAGTTATTTGACTCAACAGAAAATCGATCAGCAAATATTATAAAACTGGGTGAGGCTTTGAAAATAATTCCTCCAACATCATCTGAAGCTGAGAGAACATTTTCTGCTGCCGGGTTGTTCATAACAAAGCTAAGAACTAGGCTGAGTGATAAAAGCATAGATTGCTTATGTTTTCTTAAATCATACTTTAAAAAAGAATAATAAATATATTTTATTTGTCTTTTGTAATTCAATATATAAATGAGTATAACTTTTGGAATTTATGAATATCCTTATTTTTGTGTAATTATTATTGATATAAATTAAAAATAACCAATTTTTAGATTTTTTAAAATTTTGATGCAATCTCGGGAATGACTTTTATGTTCCTGGAAATTCCCTGGAAGGAAAAAAATCCTTGAAATAAAAAACCCTAGTTAAAATGAAGCGAACCGGCTTCTCTTTGCATTTGTATTTTTCGAGCTAGTTTCATGTCCCTGGGGGAAAAAAGGATTGCAGGGGATATTTAAAATTCTGCATACGGCCGAACTCTTTTTTTCTTTACGCATTGTTATTTTTATCTTAAAAATCTTCTTCAGCTGAAATTAATGATGTTCTAAAATCATTACTAAAAATATATAATTTAGGTATTTTCTTTTTCAAAAAATTGAATGAATAAATTTTTCCTAATGCAACGAATTTTTGAAATCAGAATAAAGTCAAAAATAAAAACACATAACTTCTGGGAAAAGATATGGATTTTAGCTTAAGTGTAGTTTATTTGTTAGAATTTTTTAAATTTTTACTTTATATATTAGAGTTTAAATGCATTACTTTTAAGCCACATTGTCTTTTTTGACTCAGTGACTAATTCAATTAATAAAAAAGAAATTTTAAGGTAATTTTTCTTTTTCTTAGTGATTATTCTCAGTCAGAGGTTATGAGGAGGTTCCAATAGACTTGTATTTTAAATAAGTATATCTCTGTGTGCCAATGACGTTTTGGAGGTCTTTTCTGGCTTCCTGTTGATACCAAAATCACGAAGTGGCAGCAATACTTATTCTTTCAGCGATGATGAATTGCTCTTAGTCATCCCACAGATTGAACAAATAATGATTCAAGATTACTGTAATTTCGTGTTTTTCAGAACTCGTGATGTTCACCAAGAGAAGTTCGGAAATGGGATTATTTTGAAAAGCATTTTAAAACATTAATTTTATACAGTCGACGCTCGTTATAACGACCCTCTGTGTCCCACAGCAGAAGGTCTTTATAACGAGTGGTCGCTATAGTGGATATAATTGAAAAATATACACATGCATGTTCAGCAATTCCATAAAAATAGGCTATTTTTAAAGAGATTCCAACTAAATACTCAAATAATTTTTCATCATTGGTATTAAAAATAAAACTTTATCAATTAAAAATATATTTCTAAAATAGATTTTAAAGTAGAAAATAAAGGAATTTTGGAAAAATACCGGGAAGAGTGTCCTCTGAATTCGGACGTTGTATTGGGATTAGACGACACTAGAAGGTCGTTATACCCGAAGTAAAATAACGTAGAGTGCATAGGGAAACACAGTTGGGGATTTTATCACTGGCCGTTATAATGGAGTGGTCTTTATAATGTGTGGTTGTTTGTTATAACGAGTGATCGAATTTTTTCTATTGCTTCAAAAGTACAGTAGAACTTAGTGAATCAGAACTAATTGAGGCTGACATCTGTTCGGATTCCGAAAAATTCGAATTATCCGGGAAATTAGGATTATCCGGAAAATTCAGTAAATTACTTTTGATATATCAAATGCAGTAGAGTGTAGATTTTGGGTACTCTGGGAAAGAGATAGCTGCGATTCGCATCGTCAAGCAAGTTTAGTTCCTTACATCCAAAGAAGATAACCGATTTTATTTCTACTAATTAAGGTACTGTAATCATTCTTAAATACCGATTCAAATGTTTCTTTTGAGTTAGGAATAAACATTAGCTTTGTTTCTGATTCCTAAATGTTGTTTTCTTCATTTTTCAATAAAAATTTTTCAGAAAATTAAAAAAGATATTCGGATTATCAGAAATTGCCGGTTCCTGAGGATCGAATTCCCGAGGTTCTACTGTACTTTTTAATTATTTACTCTTTAATTGTTTCAAAAATCACTATTAAGAGATGGCCGCAAAATGACATTTTAATATACGTACTACTTTTACGCTGCGCACAGTTACCATACAACCATCACTGTGTGTATTAAAATATTGACATCATCTTCGCAGAAATTTAGGAATTATTCAATTTCTCGCATCCGAAATATACTAACAGAAAATGCAGAGAGATGCTCGTATTGTCATCGTCGAAAATCTCGAGATTTTGATGGAATTCTGCGTTTCAGATCTCCCTAAACCCAGAAAAAATAATTTTTGAAATGATGTTTGTGTGTCTCTTCGTGCTTATTTGACAACGATGAAACAAAAATGCAACGAAATAGATGAATGAATTTTGGGTGCAGTCAAATTTGGAGATTTGTAACGAATTTTGGATCATATACGTCGATGGGAAGATTTTCTTTTTCAAAAATCTCTTTTTTTTGAAACTCAAAAATTCAAAAAAATTATTTGTTTATTGACGTCAATTTGATTGGCAAGTTTTTTTCTCTTTTTTCTCCACGATATTTTTTTTTAAACCAGCCGCAGTGGCCTCCCAAAAACTTTCTCGCATACGAATAAAACGGGTAGGGGGGAAAATACACCGCGCGCCGGAAAACGTTTGGTATTCCCTAAGGTGGGAAAACACTCGCTCTAACGTTCGCGGCTTTTTTTGCGTCGTAGAATGAGAGAAAAAAAAACCGAATGTGCAAGTTCAACGGTTTTTTTAACCGATTTAAACTAAAATTGGAGACAATCTACAATTTTGGTTTGAAGACTACTTAAGAAAATTTGATTTATCTAAGTAATTTTGTTAAGAAGTTATGGCGTTCAAAAGTATGCGATTATACAGACCGACAGATGGTCAAACCTTTAACGGATTTAGTCCAAACTTTGATACGGAACTACATTTCTGATGAAAAAACTGTGTACTAAATGTTATCCATCTAACTATTTAAGTTTTTGAGTTATAGAGTTCATATGAACGCGGACAGACAGACAGACAGATTTCCCGTAGACAGATTGTGTCCAAAATTTCATAGAGCCTACAAATTATGTGTAAAGATCACATACCAAATTTCATCCCCGTAGCTCTAATAGTTTTCGAGTTATCGTGTTCACAGACAGACAGACATAATTCCAAAATTGAGTTTTTCGGACTTGGGGAGATCTAAAACGTGGAGATTCGTTAAATCTCGTGTTCGAATTTTTTGACGATTACAATACTCTCTCTTTGTATACTTCGTTTACGAGAAAGTAAAAAAATCGCTTTTAATTGCAGCCACGATAAAGCACACACAATTAAATATCTTTAATTCATCTAGCTCTTTCAGTTTTTGAGCTGTTGTGCTCACATTCAAACTGATAAGCAAATAGGAATCCTGTAGATGGATTTAGTTAAAAATTTGAAACAGATCTGTTACGCACACAGGACACATACAGAATTTCGTTCATCTAGCTTGTTGCGTTTGTGAATTATTAGGTTCACATACACAGAGGTTGTCTACCTTCGGACAGTTTTGTACCAAAGGTCGATACATATCTACAATTTTGGTATAGAAACTATACATCAAATGGAATTAATCTAGCTCTCTGCGTTTCCGAATTACAGGGTTAACAAACACACGCACAGTCTACTCGTACGAATTTTGTTATAGATTTACTTGCTCAGATACACACAGAAGGACAGACAGACACACATACATAAATCCCTTTGTACAAAAGATCTACAAAATGGTGATTCTTCAAAATTTTGAGTTCGAGTTTTTTGACGATTACAATACTTTTTCTCGGCATAGTTTAAACACGAATCAGTAAAAAGGGCCAGGTTTTTACTCATTTCAAAGTTACGATTACTGAAAAATGAAATTTATGGTTAATACTTTTACTCTAGCTATTTTCCTTTCCAAACATATCATGTTTACTATATTTTACGAAGTCACTTTGCCCGGCAGCGTTCGAAAAAAAATACAAGCTTAGATCCACTAGCATGGGGCTTGTTAAATGTGTTGTCATGTGGTCAACGTCATTACATTAGTTTGATGTAGGAATTTAAGGTATGGGGAACTTGCTCAGCTTCCATTTTCGTCATCTGAAAACAATTCTCAGTTACGAGATCTTTCATGAATAGCCCTCACGTAGCTTCATAAACAGATGTAATCTGATAAATCAATATCAACACAACATTTTTACTTTAAGACAAACACATAAGAGAAGTATCAGCAGTTAAAAACTGCTATTTCAGATAAATGAGATACAGTTTAGACAGATGGCAAAATATATAAATAGTGCTGAGGACCAGCAATTTACGATCAGGAAGCGTATTTTCTGTGGAATGACACTGACATGTGGATTTTTACTGAATTCTGTCAATTGCATGATTCTGGATTTTTTTTAAACATAATGATTGGAAATTTAACAGTGGCAACCAGCCGATGCAGCATTGGTGCTAGCATGAAACGTTTATAGTCCTTCGATGTGTACACCAGCGTTTGTACAATTTGTTTTCAGCAATATGGAAATCGTGGGATACCTGAAGCAGTTCCAGCTCTATTGATGGTTCAGATGGAATGGTCTATTGCTTAAAGAATCTCTGGAACATTTCGGTAGCGAATACCACGAAGTGGGTCCTTCTTATTCGGGATCAAATTATAATCCCAAGGGCTTAAATTCGGGTGCAGCAAATTCCAACCCCAACTAGAAAAATATCAGCTGCCAGTTGCTACCGAAGCGAGTTTCTGTTCCAGAGATTCTTATAGCAGTAGACCATTGTGTCCGAACCATTAACAGAACTGGTACTGCTTCAGGTATTCTGCAACTTCCACATCGCTGAAAGCACAATGCGTACACAATGCTGGTGTACGCATCGAAGGACTGACTATAAACGTTTCCAGCTAGCACTAATGCAGAATGAGCTGTAATTATATAGTTGCCATCATCAAATTTCTAATCCTTGTATTTTTGAAATTAGTACATCAGTGTTACAAACATACTTCATTAATGTCCTTACATATTCTGCAACTGTTAAAGTACGCTAGCGCACCGTGTAATATGTTCGAAATAACATCGGACAGCATTATTATCATTGATAAAATAGTTAACTGTTAATCATATAAGTTTACGATAAATGTAAACCAATTGTTTAAAAAAATGATGATGATTAATGCGGAGTGAATTTAGTTACTCTAAAATGGGATGAATATTAAGTTTTGAAATTAAATTGCAAAAACTGGAAAATTTTTCACAAATCTTAAAAATCAAAACATAAAGCAATCATAGTTATCTGCCTCCATTTTGAACTAATAATAAGTTTACTGTAGTGGTTTATTATTTCATACATTAAAATTTGAAAAAGTTCTTGCTTTGTGTGATTAATAGCAACTCGTGGAATTCATTATGTAACTTAGAGGAGAGTAAAAATTTCCTCCGTTTGGATAAAGCTGTATCTTTTAAAGAATTTTTTTAGAAAAAAGAATGTGATTACCGCAATGAAGACTTCTAAAGCATATAAGTGTAAAAGTAATACATTATGGCACCAAAATCACCTTTTAATAAAATGATCAGATCTCTAAATGTAGGAGATGTACACTAATAAAGAATGAACATGGATGGGAAAGAAGAAAAAACAATTAAGAACAGAGAGTTCGTAACAATAGTATAATACGATGAAGAAAATGTCAGTCGCGTTGATTTTTATGACGGAAGCACAGCTGAAACTAAATACTTGTACACAATATGGAGAGAGGAAATCGTAAACTATTATTGCTTCACAATCATAACACTTCCTGCGTGTACAGTAAAATATTTGTTAAATGCATAATGCAAATTTTTTGCATTTATAGTTTAATTTAAAAGAAATTGCAATACAACTTAAAATTAAGTACCGATGTTCCTCATGGATAATCTGGATAAAGTAAAATTGAAAAAGATTATTAGGATAATATATTTAAATTTCCAAAGAATATCCATTTCCAAGCATTTCTGCAAACTTGAATAAGTAATCGGATTTCAAAAGCAGCAAAAGAATTCTTGAGATTCAATGGAAAAATATAATTTTTGTTTTCTTTCTTTATAAACTTTTCAGAAGAAAAGAAAGAAGGATAAAGAAAAAAAAGTACTGGTTATTTACAATCCCCATTAGAGAAATAAACTTAATATCGGAACCAAAATAAGAAAGCATAATTATATTAATATGAATAAAACTAATGGAATCCTAATAATTTAAGTAAATTTCTCTGTTTAAAAGTAAGATGTTAATATAAATTCCTCTCTTAATGCTAAACAAAGGCGTTCTTAACTTAGAGAGGGAAAGAAATTGAGGTGCACAAATTAATTGCTTTCTCAGGCAGATGATTTTCGTAAGTTTTAGAACTGTTCAGCTGAACTCCTTATAAAGGTGGATGAAAATTAAAAAAAAAGAAAGAATTGACACTGCATTATGGATGCGTGAAATAGTGGAAGCAATGGTAATTCCATATAATTGCCGTTATTTCACACAGGAGGACAACAATCATTAGAATAATTTAGGCTTATAAATATTGACGAAACACATTTATTTTCGAAGAAGATTTAAACAGTGTTTGTTCCAGTAGTTGAAATAACATCTCTTATTCAAAATTAATTCTTAATTTTCCATTCTACCTCCTTTGACAATCTGAACGTTTCTTTATAACAAAGATTTTCAATTTGTGGAATATGATCCCCTTAAGATGAACATTAAAAACTTTTTAAAAGCATGCTTTTATTTATGTATTAAAATGCAGAATTTTTTTAAAATACAAAATCTGGATGGGTAAACAAAATCGTGGAAGAGTGAGGTTCTGATAGTCATACTTTGAGAAAATTGGAATTGACACATTTATAATATATTCCACTTCACAAAGAATGTTTAGGCGTTTTCTTTTCATGTTATTCATTATGGCTTAATATCTTTATAATTTTGTTCTCCTAGCCAAAAGCTCTTTTGATTTTTTTATGTCCATATTTTTCGACAAAAGTTTTATTTTCTGCATTTTAATACAGTAATAAAGGCGTGTTTACAATTTTATATATTTTTTAAAATCATTTTCAGCATGTTAGTCTTTAATACATTTAATCATTCATAATTAGGATTATTATGTCATCTGAAAATGACTACCCGTATGGAATCAAAATTTAATTGAAATTCATCGATTAACTGATAGTTAAATACAGAAAATATATCGTATTGTCACGTAGAATCCAATTAAAAAAAATTAGAGTTCTGGTATATCAAGAAGTAAGTGAAAAAAATCTGTTACAAAATTCCATCTTTACAAACATGAAACAAGGCAATTTAAATAAAATCATGTAAAAAGAGAGAAAAAAATCGAAAAAATTTATGGGAAGCAAAATGAGAAAATGTTCATACTGCTAATACAAAATTAAATGACACTTTTCATATAGATAAATGTAATAGGTAATATAAATTACTTAAAATTTCAAACATGTTGGAAGAGGACGTGATAAAAAGTTATTCCGAAAGCTGTTTTCTAAAAGATAAATCGTTGAGAACAGCACTTTCATTACATATTTTTGACATAAACGGTAGAAGGATGTGATAATTTCATGAAATGGGATATTCGCCTTGTAAGAGAATGCCCTGTTTCACGGAATGCTTCTTGCTGAAAGAGTCGACATTCATTCAAAATGGATGATCGTTGTGTACTAATCAGGTTCAATTCACTGAATATGAATTTCTAATTTCTTGGAGCTTTGTGTTTGTAACTTATTTAAAAATAACTTTACAAGAATCGCCAAATATCATTTATGTCTTCAAAACCCAAATAAATTGAAGAAAAAATCATTCATTTTTTATTTGCTAGTGATGAAATTTTTTCTGAAATTCATTCAGTCTATCTGATTACCTTTTTTAAGTTACGAAATCTTCGATAACAATTTTCGCTGAAGAGGTGATTATCATAAATAAATTTAGGAATAAATCAACGAGAATGCAATATGTATTTTAGTTGTTTAGTGTTCAAAAATGCTTCCATTATAACAAAATGGACCCTAATTATTCTCGCCTGATAGATGTCAAATGAGATGCTACATTTTTTAAACCCAATCCGCTACAACTAAATTTTGGAATCCATGGCACATCTTACAAGAGAAACCAGAGGGTGCATTCTCCCCTCGACTTTTTGGTATATTAACATAATATGGCTCGTTTCGTACTCCGTCGAATTATCAAGAAGACCGAGTATGCATTTTTGGATCACTTCTCTTTTACAGATTGAATCCAAAATTTGATACAGATCTACAATTTGGGCTACAAGATTGCGTACTATATTTAAGTTTTAAAAAATCAGTGGGCAACTAAGTAATACTTTAATTCCTTTAGACCATTAGGAAAAAGCAAACAAAATGGAAAAAATTAAAAAAAAAAAGAATCCGGCTGCAGACTTCGTCAAGGGTCACCTGTAGGCAGGGATTAAGTAACTGGGGATTTTTTTCTGTAAGGGGCCTGATCCCTCGTGACCCAAAAAATTCCAAGAGAATTGAAAGTCTTCGAAAGAATCACCAGCAAAAACACTAAACACTAAATACAGCAAAATAAGTTGTTACTTTATATAAATATATGTTCTCTTTTTTCTAAGGGCCTTAAGTAATCACAGTATTACTTATTTGCTCACTATTTTTTAAACTTTATTTTCATTTGTTTTCTGGATGCAGCGGCATTTTGTGCTCTCTAATTACAATGCTATTAATAGCTTTTTGTTTAATAATTCTCTTTGGTTTTTTGGTCTTACTTGGTTTTCATAAATGCTCTAAATTTAATTTATCTAAATTATGATATTTTTGACTTGTAGTATTCAGAGATAAACGAAAATACCGACAGGAAAACTATTCAACCACTATCATATCTACAATTCTAACGGGGAAAAAGTATATGCAAAATTTCATTTATTTTCCCCTTTGCGTTTTTGAATTATCATGTTCTCATGTACATGGAAAATCAGATTTCCAGCAGACTGACTTCGTGCAAAAATGGATAGAAATCTACAGTTTGGATGCAAAGTAAGGATCACATACCAAATTTCATCAGTCCAGCTCGTTGTGTTTTTGAGTTATCGTGTTTACAGAAAAGCAAAACTGACAGAAATACATAATTCCAAAAATGTTTTTTCGGACTCGGGGAGATCTTAAATGTTAAGATACATAAAAATATCGAGGTTGGATGTTTTGACCATCACACTAATTTCTCTTTGTAAATTTCGTATACGAGAAAGTAAAAGGGCGTAATGCCTGAGGAAAATATGAGGTATCATGCAGTTAAATACTAGATAACACGCACAGCTTCTAATTTGACTGGGACATCACATGAATTGCATCTATTCAATTACCATTTAGATAAAAAAAAACATTACAATGAAACATACAGGGTGTACACAAATGAAGTGACTCATTTCAAAAACTAATAAAAAAAAACTAAAAATGTTGGAACTACGTTTTTTTTAAACAAGAGAGCATCTCAAATTTTTTTTTCCAGATAGGTAACGCGGCGTTATGCCGTTCTAAATTTGTTACCGCGAGAAAATTCCGTACGCAGTAGCTACCGATCAGCAAAAGCCGATGCGTGTTTTCTTGTTTCTTTTTTTAGTTTTTCTTGAATATCACGAAAATTCTTCAGTTTTCACACTACATGTGAATTAACAAATTAAAGAGAGTAAAATTCCCCACAAATACATGATTTTATTTTTCTTCCAGTTTAACATTTTCTCAGATAATGGCTCTAAACAAATTTTTGATTTACAGTAATTTACGACCCCCTAGGCCAGAGGTTCCCTACCTGTGATACGCGTATCCCTGGGGGTACGCGAACTCAAAGTCGGTAATCGCTTACACAAAAAAACATATGGGATAAAAAAATGTTACAGAATTTTGTTTCTCCAAGTTCGTGTGAAAAATAAAAGTGAAAGTTGTGCAAGTCCGAAACCTACCCTCAAAATAAGAAGGGGGAAAAAGCAAAAGGAAATGTCATTTTTAGCTATCCTTATAATTTAAGGCAAAATTATTACAGTACTGATTTCATCTGTTTTCACGTTGAACTAATACTATTGTAAAAATGGAATAAAATGTCAAATAAAAAATTCCTGTAAATGTTATAAATTCGAGTCATTTGACTCTTAAGGCCTAGGCCTCTTCGCCTAGGCCCTTCACATTACTGATAAAACTTCTTTGTATGGACGGATGGTTGGAGGGGGATGTGACAGTAGGGGGTACGCGAAAATAAAAAGACTAATCAAAGGGTACGCGAGGGAAGAAAAGTTGATAACCCCTGCCCTAGACCACCGAAATGGCATGTTACCTGTCTGAAAAAAAACTTTTGGAGATGCTCTCTCATTTAAAGAAACATTCATAGTTCCAACATTTTTAGTTTTTTAAAATTAATTTTTGAAATCTGTCACTTCATTTGTGTACACCCTGTAGTTTAACGAACCGAGTGTTTATTTTACTTAGATAAAAGAGATTGAAATAGTAATATATCGTTCATCGTCTGCAATACTGGCACAATTCGAAAAATGAAGTTTTGAGATGAACGGGTTTAAATATTTCGTTTGTTCGTTGGAATGCAAAAATGACACGTTTGATTATCGGATTAATGATCAGGCATGACTAAAAGGATTCATAGGAATTCTGTTATGCTGCAAAGAAGGCGATTTTGCAATGTTGGGAATGATCATAACTCAAAATTCGTACTTTTTGAATTGTACCAGTATTGCAGCCGATGAACGATATACTTAAATATAATGAAATAAAAGAAAGTATTTTAAAATGCAGTTTAAAAAGCAAATTGAAAATAATTTCTATATGGTTTGATAGACACCAAAGCAAAATGGGATTAGTGCGAATGACAGTACTGTCTATCTAGTAATAATATTTGAGAGAGAGATTTAAGTGATGTTGTACAGGTTTCCAAACAAGCAAAGATCCTATTGATGCAATAAATCTATACTTATAAAAGGCAATGTTTGTGTGCGTGTGTGTTGTGTGTGTGTGTGTTGTGTGTGTGTGTTTGTCTGCGATGTCCAGACGAATCTATCGCACTTACAGCCATGAAATGTGGTACACAGGTAGTCGTAATGGTGACTGAATGCACCTTGAAGCCGAAATTTAAAATTTTAATCTAGAAATTTTTTTATTTAATGTTTTGTGTTATTTTGGTTAATTTTTCGCACTAATTTCTCAATAGAATGGTTTCGAATAAGTGTACGACAAAAATAGATAGACCATGGGAAAGAGCACGCGATTTCCGTTCTAATGAAGTTAGTTTTGAATTTCTAACGTAATTTACTGAATTTTGAGAAATTTTTAAAAAATAGTCAGTTTCACCATCTAAATGTTAGTTTTGTTTTTAACTTTGTTGCATCCGACTTTCTAATAATACTATTATTTTCAATTTTTTTCAGCTTATAACTAGAACGGTTCTGTCGGATTTAAAACAAGAACGGTTAAAATATCTTCTTCCGTTTTTTTTTAAACTAATTTTTTTCTGGGCCGTTGAGAGTTATTTTTCTCGATCGAGTTCCTCACGCGGCTCTTCTTCGGAACGTTGATGCCAATTTTGATTGGCGGACGCATAGGATACGCCATGACCTTCACCTGAATGAATTACTTCGATTCTTATTTTCGGATTTGATTTATATTTTGCTTGCTGTATAATAATCATTTTCACGTTCCAATTTTGTAATATTGTTTCGGATTAACGTACTCTGTACTGTAGAGCGAAAAAAAAAATAAGCAGGAAAATCAAAAAATGTGTATCTTTTGTTTTGATTTTGTTTTCAAAACTTTTTCATGTCATTGTGGCGGCTTTTTTTTTTCATTTTGTTAAAGTCCTCATTCCACGGTCAACGTCGTGCGCGTACTGCTAGTATAAAGTTATAAGAAGTCGTGATTTTCTGGAAATTAGCCCCTTCAAATCAAAATGTTTTTCACTTGAATATTTTTTGTCTGAATCTAATTGTTTTTCCGTTTCTTTTCAAAAGTGTTAAAAATCATGAATAAAGTTGTAAAGCATAAAAATTGCCATGGCATTCGATTTATGTTGCGAAATTTCGATAAATGTAATGTCCCATAACTGTTTGAACATTGTGAAAAAAACCATTAGAATTTTATTTTAATAAAAATATTTTCCATAAAATTTTCTCAAATATAATTTTTACACGATTTCTCATTTATAGAAATGAAAGCTTTTTCTTTTTGGCTGGGAAGATTTAGTTTTGCCTCCCAGTAAGCCTAGATTATGTGAGAACTCACTAGAATATAGAATGCATAGAGATATGAAATTTTAAGGATGGTTTATCCTGAACCTGCTCATTCTCTACATAAAATGCAAAATGCATTGGAATTCGGCGCTTATTCTCTGTTAGTTCCAGTATAATATTGTTTCACAACGTTTTGATTCTTTCATATCATATCAGTCTCTTTTAATGCGCTCTCCACAATTTTTTAAATATTTTTCATAATACAGAATGTAAATGATACTTTCAATTTAAAAAAAATACTGAAATACCAAAACACATAAATGAACACAATTAGTATACAATCGAGAACCAAGAACCGTTTCATGGATTTCGGATTGAGTGTTGTTACTAAGTGTGTCGCAAGCAACGCAAAACGAAACCAAATGCATTCCTCAGCAGAGCAGACTACTTATAATGATGCATTAAATATTTTGGAAAAATGCAGGTTCAGTAATTTTTTAATCATTTGCCGAATCAGCTACATTCTAAACTGCGTATTTTGGAGATGGATTCCTATTGTACATCTGCGTCCAAATAATGTAATCAGTATGATACTGATTTTAATATTAATTATATGATTGCATAAATATCAAATCGGAAAGAAAAATATAAAACTGGATTAAAATGATGTACTTTGTTTCGAGATTAGGATTCTATATAAAGTAATTCCTCATGATCATTTTATAACTACATTCCTAACAAGATACAAACTTATACGCGACTTACTTTTTATATTAAGAATATATAAAATAATACGTGATTTCCGCGTTCATAATAAAAATTATAGGAATTTCCTTTTTCTTCTAAAAGAATATATATATTATGTATAATAATAAAATTGATTTTATTTTTTGTTATGGTCGGTAGTAGTACTTTAGAATAATTCCCTTTTCAGTTAAGTAAGTAATTGCAACGAAATGAACCAAAAATGGAATAAACTGAATACTTTCACTGCATTTGTTATAGAATAAATGAGAAGCGTAAAATAAAAATATAGAAAAAGTTTTAGTTAGTATACATGTCATCTTTTTATTAATCAATTTCCCAAAATCTTCCAATGAGCCATAAAGAGTTTCAATCATATAAAACTGTATGTAGCTCTACATTCCAGAAACATTTGATGCGTAATAAAAGCATGAATTGTTTGGCTCTTCGCAATTATGAATATTTAAACAAGCAACAGTTTTTGAAAGAAAGCTCTGATGTATATAATAAATATTAATAATAATATAAATTATCACATTTTATCAAATACACTGTTCATACTTACAACTCCACCGTTCCATTACAATTACAAATAGTTTGAAAATATTTTTAGAACAGAGAACACATAAATTTAAAATTTTTCATAAATGTGCAAACGATTAATTTCGGTTTCAGAAAAACTCATTGATACGATTAATTATTTTTTGCTTACCTTTATCTTTAAGATTTTTTTCATCGAATTGCTTTTGAGGAATTAACAATGCCGGAGTTTTCTCCGAAGCCATCTTTCTTCGATGAATCTATCTCGTATTTTGAAATGTTCTGTTCTCCATTGTTGATACATCTGCCTGCGTCTCAGAGAATGACGTCACGTTGTTCGTTTTTCTGTTACTACTCGTGGAGATGGTTTGGCGTCTCGTTTAACGCATTCTCTGCGAATTGTTTGTTTTTCTTCCAGAGAATTCTAAACGGCATATGCAATTTGCTTAAAAAATTTCTCTGAAATAATTTTATGATGATACTATTCTTCATTTTGTCGTGGTAATATATTAAAAATAGAAACACACAATTCTGATAGGTATTGAAATTGTGTAAGAGAAATAAATAAAAGAAAAAAATGATGCTGCGAATAAGGAATTGAAACTGACAGTTAGCAAATATTCTGAGAAATTTAAAATGAAATAGTACCACGAATTATGTTAAAAAAATCTTAGGATCTCACAGTTCTGATAGGTAAAATATTGGAATTGTGTTAGAGAAATAAATAAAAAAAATATGCTATGAATAAGGAATTTAAACTGACAGTTAGTAAAGATTCTGAGAAATTTTAAATGAAATAATACCAGGAGTTATTTAAAAAATCTTAGAATATGTATTATGGAATTTGAATTAATCAAATTAATACACTTTGTTGATTCTTATTCTTCATTATGTGAATGATGATATCGAAAATGTTCTATTCAAAACAATCTCACTTTTTTCTGTCAGATGATTCATTATGGTTTAATTGTTAAACGATGAATGATTAGTAGTTGTCACTTTAATACAAAAGCACATATTAATTTTGCCATCTAGTTTATATTTATTTATTTATTTATTCAAAGAAAGCACTACAGAGATGACTCCATTTACAGAGTACATGATCAAAAACACTCAAAGAACACAAGACACAAAGCGAATTAAAACACAAAGAAAAAAAAGTAACTGCAGAGAATACAAAAGTTCAAAACTCAGAACCACATTAATTATAAAAATTTAAACGCATAAATGTTTTAAAACGAAAACATGCAATTACAAAAGCACTAAAAGCACACTGAGGTTCCAAAAGTCCATGTTGCATACCGTCACATTAAAATTATAAAAAAATCACACAATTTTTTAAAATTTAGAACATTAAATAAAAAAACCATTAAAAAAAGCAAGGATCAAAAAGTCAAATCCACACACACAAGATCAGTAGGAGACATATGATAAGTGTCCAGTTCATCATAGATCCTGTTAAAAGTCTTATAAGATTTATATAACGAGAACCTGTTAATATAATTAAATTTTGAACATATATTTGGAAAAGAACTTTGGTTCCTTTTAGATCTGGCAGGCACAGCGAAATTTATAGAAATCAGTATATCAGTACAATCGATCGAACCATTAATAACCTTGTAAAAGAAAAGAACACAAGAAACATCTCGTCTGGAACACAAACTAGGTATATTAAACATATCACGTAGACATGAAGAAGATATATCTTGTAAGTAAATTTCGAAAATTCCCAAGTTTTGCGTTTAAGAATTCCAAGTCTACGATATGCCTTAGTGACCATGGAATCAATTTGTTGGAAAAAGCAAGTTTAGAGACAATGATGATACCTAGCTCCGTGACTGAATCTGAGCGTGGTAAAACAAGATCATTAATTTTATATAACTTTCATTTAAATTTATTGGATCAGCGTCAAAAAATGAAAAAGTTTTAAAACTTGAAACTCCTAAAACATGCTATGTAGTACATATCAGGATAACAGAATTAGTTTATGAATCAAAATGGCTTTTCAATAAAAGACCTATTTTTAGAAGAACAAGAATACCATATGTATCATCCCACTTGACTGAAAACCTGCTAAGTAGACATCCTCTGTTAGTCAAGTGTCACAAGTTACGTGTAGCAATATTATGCTGTAAAACAAATAAAACAACTAAGCGATTTCCAAACAGTCTGGGTATCTTAAAATTATCTCTTTCGATAGCTTGATCAGAATTTTGAAGATGGCACAGTATTAAATTAATTCTGTTTAATATCTAACATACGTTATATTTTTCAGAGCGAATACTCTTATTTATTTGCCATCAATTGGAGACATGATGTTGTTTTGTGTAGAAAAACTGAAAAATTTTATGGGTAATATGTTTAAAGAAATACGTTTCTTTCTGATAATTTGAAAGCCTGCCAAGAGGACCTTAGGAGTAAATGAAAATCTGCTTTTATTTCTAACTGATTTAGTTTTATTCAAAATTGTATCACTGTGTATAAAAATTCATATTATTAAAACAAACCATTTCATATTTGTTAAAACAAACAATGAAACTTTTTCAAAGTTAAATTTCACCGCCTTTTTCCCTTGCAGAACTTGCAAATAGGTCCAGATACTTATGAAATGCATCTAATTGCTATTTTATGCTGAGTTGTTTTAGCATTCTCCTCCAAATTGTATGGAATAGTTAGGAATTGAACGCCAGAGCAAGGAGTTTTAAAGTACTGTTTCTTAACTTTTCATATTTCACGTATTCTATGAAAATAAGTTCTATTTGAATATATACCTTTCAAGTGTTATAAATCTATGAGAATAAAATAAAACATAATTAATTTGACGTAATTTTAGTTTTTATAAACGAATGATTAAAAATAATGAGTCGAGTACAATATATATTTTAGGTGTAATATATATTTTTATAGTTACAAAATTAAAGGTTGTATATTAAGAATAAAAAAATTATTGGTGTGAAGTATTTAACTGTTATAACCTGAAATTGTGTATAGCAATGGTTTGCGATAATTAAATACGAATTATAATTTCTTATATCAGTCTAAAATCCTTTCATGATATCAATATATGGACAACCACAAATTGTTTATTCTTCAAGTTTCTAACTTATTGCACATAAATGAAAAGACAAAGAAAACTCATTATGTTTTGCTTGACAACTATCGATATGTTTAAAAACCTTTCACAGTAGAAATCCCATAAATATGAAATTTTTTCAACTTTAATACCCGCCAAAATCTATATCATTAAAATTCAGAATATATAATCACCTTTTTAGTGGCAAACAAATATCAAGACTTTTCTGACCTCATGAACTGCGAAATGGCGATAGCTTTACGGCTAGAGTATAAATTAGTATTAAGCTGTATGTCTTGAACTAATGAATCTGATAATGAAAATTTTAATAATTACGTAATACTTTCAAACTCTTCTTTTTTCAAACTATTTAAACAAGATATAATGTTGTATTAACAGAAATTTCTCGATTTCGGTTTAAGAAATTCTTGCAGATTGTTTAATAATCTGTTAATTGAATCTAAAACTCTCTTTTAATATTGATGGCTTTTTACGTTTCTCTCCAAACTGGTGTCTCCGCCAAAGAATATTAGTTTTATTGAGTGGCTTCGAATGGATTCCATTCTGGTGCCGTGCTTTCGAAACTAGTAACTATAAAGAGGAGGAAAAAATCAGCTAAATGAGAAATGTCTATTAAATCGTGCAGTCTAAAAACTGCGATGTTGTAATTTTGATTAGTTAAACGGGAGTTTCGTTTTGAAGCTACTTGAAGGTTATTTTGAGAAGGATTTTGTAATTTTGAACCTTGGTCAGCTGACGAGGACGACACCGATGTCGATACCATCTGACATCAGCAATTACACAAATTATCGCAATTTTATCCACTGTTATTGTATATAGAACTATATTTATCAGGTGCCGTGTTGTGAGATTAACTATATAAGATACCATTTTTTTGATTCGCCTTGAGATTTTATTGTAATTTAGAGACACTTGCAGAATTCTAATTTCCAACTATGATTCTATTAGTTCATCTCAGAACCACGGCGACTGAAAAAGCTGATAGAACGATAAGAAAGACAGTTTCATAAATTTTACATTCACGTTTGTAGAATAAATTTACAAAAAATGCAGTTGCAGTCTTACATTGTGTTAGGACTTTCATTTTTCTGATAAATATACGAATTTTAATTCATTCTTGATTGGTAGTTGCATAAGAAAAAAATATTCCTAAAATGTTCTGCAAATCTTGACTGATGAATTTGTAGTATTTTGACGGATTCGTCTTTATTTATAATAATGGGGATCTCTATAGGAGAACAAGAAACAATATGCGCATGCGCATTACGTTTATAATTTGGATTATAGTAGTACTTATCAGAAACGTGTTTCGAGCATGCATACCCTCTACAAACTAATATCTGAGCAGCCTTTTCCTATGGTCATGGTAAGGGTCAGTTTAGGAGTTCATTCAAATTTTACTTATTTTACAGAGTTAAAGGCAAAAAAAAAAAAAAAATCCTAATGTATTTAAATACCGACTCACAGTGGCATCCACCCTGTTTCCGGATGTTATAATATTATCTTATTAGTGTTTTATCAATCAATATCATTTGCATCTTAAGTGCAATAATTAATTTATTCATCTTTACTTATATTAGAGGCAGCACTTGAATTCATGAAGGAAGGAGAAGATTATTGAATTAATTGATTATATTCACAGAGATATGTATTTATAAATGCTTACATACTCACAGGGGACATAATTCGGCCTATATCTACGACACAGCATTCTCGTGTTTACTTTTTCTTATACTAAGTACACACAAAAAGGTTATGTTCATTAAAAATTACTTTTAAGATTTTCTTGAATCATTGAAATCATTTTCGAAATTAGTCTATCATTTGTGAACCTGATAACTCAATAAAAATAAATCTCTAAAAAAAATTAAGGACATAAACTTTTATTCAAAATACACTTTAAATGAAATACACGTTTACATTATAATTTCAGCAAAATGAACTCAAAAGTAAAGAATTAATTTTCTGGTTGCAATAAAATCATGGTTCAGATAAAAGCGTGGGCGCCTTATATCGCACCTTACATTTTATGTATATATACATAAACAAATGGAATATTCCCTACCACGAAGATAAAGGCACTTACGCTTTTTATTTGTGAAGAAATTATAAGTAACAAACGTATTTTCTCATTTAAAGTGCATTTGTAAAAGCTTATACCTCTCCCAAAATTTATTTTATTTTCTACTTACAGTGACATTTTGAATACACGACGTAGTAGGCATAATATTAAAATTCATTTATTGATTCTCAATACTTTCATTATATTCAAATTTTTTATATACATATGTACAATTACATTTTTTAAAATGGTTAATGGCATTCTTTCTGAAATATCGTCCGTAATATATTGTACCGATAACTTACAATTATTATCAACAATATAATGAAAAAAGATCTATCTACACAAACTTTCACTTTTTTTGTGGTGCGAAACGTTGCCTTCAAGCAGAATGTATAAAAAAAATCTGGTTGTTGGCAGATTCTAATTAAATGAAGCCCAAGACGCGTAAACACAGAGGCTATTACTTAATTCATCAGATGGCGCTGGAAATGCCCTGACGTATTCTCTATTAGCTTCGTAGTGTTATTTACAAATCCTGCAACGTGGAAGCTTCTACTTTCAAACTTTATCAAACAAATATAGGGCTAAAATTTTAATATGGTTTTGTTAGGTTTAAAATGGGTACAGATTACAATTTTTTTGCATAATATTGTATTGTCTTGGAAACCCACCACTGTGTAAATTTCAAGCTGCGGCTCGATTGGAAGTAGGCCAAAGTCAGTCTCCAAGATTTGTGGACACGACACTCAAGTTCGAATAAAACATAATAAGAATAGATTTAGGCTAGCGAACGAGGAAATTTGTATGTGATCCTTGAAAGTTGTAAATATATATAAAAATTTGGAAGGAATTAATCAAAGAAAAGAAAGTCTATCACTCTGTCTGGCATGCTGTGCATATGGCCCCGTGAATTCAAAAATGGACAACCAGATGAATGAGAATTTAACATATATGGTTTCTCACACAAAAAATTCTTGAGGAGATTTATATCAAATTTGAATCAAATTCTATCGAGCAGGTTTACTGTTCTGTCGACCTGTCTATTCGTGGGTATGTAAAACTGGTAACTTTGAGAACCAGAAATAAACTAAAATAGAATTAAGAACTGGTACATTGGTGCTCTCATAGTCAGCTCTTCGTCCATCCAGTTGTCGGCGTTTTTTTGAAAGGCGAGTGGAACTCAGAACCAGTCCCCAACCCAGACGTCTAGACATTTGGCTGAAGAGGCAGAGAGTCATGAAACGCTCTAACATCTTTCTAAGTAAATATTAAGTTACCATTCTTTTTATTGTTTGATGACTGTGAATGATGTAGAATGAACGACAGATGAAAAGGTTGTAGATAGAGATAACATATAATAATCTCCAAAATTCCCTTTAAGGAACGGAAGAATTCTGAAAATCTAAATTCCTCGATATGATTAACATTCTATTGGGTATATCAAATTTATTTGGTTAAGTTAATTCTTAAAATGGTTATACACCCGGGGGTGAAGAGTCTTTGAATACTAGCGGAACAAAATATATCGTTGGAGAAGAGAACGTTAAAAAGAAAACAAGTACCTTCACGTGGTCTCAGTGATCTTGGGCGACCTGCACAACAGACCGCTGCTCATGTTACTGAATACTCTTTTGTAATATTTTTTTAAATAGTACATTTCTATGTCTTTAATATCATCTTGTATGTTTGCCGTAAACATAATTTACTGGCAAAATACATTTTTATGAACCTCCCACAAGTGAGGCGTCCTGTGGTCCTGATATCAGCAGAAAAACTATGAAAAAAATCTTGGCAACCAGCACCAGTACAGCAGATCTGCCTCCAATTTTGGGTAAAACCAAACTAAGGAGGAGGTCAAAATGCATACTCGATTTTCTCTTCACTGCTTATTTAGAATCTCTTGCTGTGGCTCCTTATGGGCCGCGGAACGTATGATCAGGGGTAGAATCAGAGGAGCTTCAGGGAAGTCATCAGTTTTTGCCTTCTGCAATATCCTTTGGTTGAAAGAGCCTCTGTGGCCTTGTCGTACTGCTGGAAGTCAATCTATATTTTCCCCACTGTATTTGAGGCATTACTCCTTCTGGAGGTGCCGTGAATATGTAGATCAGTCAATTTTATAAGCAACATATTTTTTAATCACCCAGAGAGTAATATTTATTGGTACTAACATATATATGAATATAATATATTTATAAATGTATTATATGTTTTGTATTTTTTTTTACTTGTTTCTCTTTTTTATTTGAGGGGTTTAAAATATTTTTTACACAACAGGTGGTTCGCGCTCCATAAAATTGGAAACTATTTATTCCTATAGAAGGCATGTAAAGTCTGCTAGTCGGGTAGAACGATTCCGCCGGTTTCTTGCCCATTTAGTAAGTAAGTTTTAGCAGCACACAAATGCGTCCCTGCATGCGTTTCGAAAGTACTGTAAAGTACCTTCTAGGGATAGAAATGCTCATTAGGGTAATTAGTGTTTCTATCCAGTCACCTTCGATTATGAAGGAAGGGAGTTTTCATTTACAGAAAGTAATGTCACTACCGGAAATTACTGCACATTAGTTTTTTTTCATTTCTGTTGCATCAGCCTTTTGATAACTAAGAAAGCCTAAGTTTTTATTTCCATTTCAATAAAACTTTCTTCATTTATGAATCAAATACAAACTTTCATTTTTTCTTTACATGAATTACTTAATGAACTTTCAGGACCTTGCCTGTGAGTCACTTGGATGGGGTTTATACTCTGTTTCCAGTCTTAAACCAGGGGATATATTTTCTAAAACTATTCACTTGCTCATTTTTTGATATTGCAGTGTGTACTACTCAATTCATTATTGTAGCTTTGAAACAAATCTTGCAAAGAGAAGGGTTCATCAAGAGTTTGCATGTTCTCTCTTTTCAAAATTTTGTGTCATCATTATGAGCTATACCCAGAGTCTAGAAATGATGAGGCCAGTGACGGCGTTAACGTGACCAGTGGAGAAATGAAATCGACGGAAATAAGCGTGCATACAAAATTCGTTCTAACATTTCTTTTTAGTAGGTAGCTGGAAAGAAAATGTGTTTGGGGATCAAATAAAAGTCTGTATGTTTGTTGTTCGGCTATTTTCGCAAAATATCTTGTCTCAGAAACTTTATGATTCTGATGGGGATCAAACTTATTCCTGCTGAAGAAAAGGAAACAAACAGCATGTGCTCTGGTTTTACATCACGTGGGTTTCGATCGGCGGTATATTCTCCACTAGCATATGGGAACCACAAACCAAACTTATTTATCTCATGAAATTTTTTCTACCCATATTTTTAAAGAAAATATGATATCGAAAAAGAATGTACTGTTTATTTTTTGACGAGTAGTAAATTGACAAAGGAAAACATGAGAAATATGTTGTGAGTATCTAGTGATAATAAATAAACAGATGGTGACTCATTTACCAACCCATCCACATTCGTTTCAACATAAAAAAAATATATTTTGCCCTTGATAATGTTATACAAATGCATATAAGAACTACAAACAAAACTTATTACCTCATGAAATTTTTTCTTAATAAACATTTTTAAAGCTAAATGTCGATATCGAAGATGGACTGTTTATTTTATTGTTGTAAAATTGTTGAAGAACATAAATTATGTTCATGATATAAATTAGAATAAATAAACAGATAGTGTTTTTATTTATATCAATCCATTCGTTTTTCTTAGAATTATTTATCATAAATGTTTTCATTCGCATTCTTTCTGCGTGATATAAAATCATTGGGCGCGAAGATACAGGCTAGTCTAAATCAAACCAGACGAAAGACAAGAAAGACGGAGTAAACCCAAAACGTATAATGCTACTAGTTTTGGATTAGAGGTTTTGAAATTATTTTCGATGCATAACCAGATTCAAGTTAGTATAAAGAAATACAGGAAACTTACTTTTGATAAATAAAAACATTTTGCGAAATTGAATCAAAGATTTCGAGGAGAATCAGGTAAGTTACAAAATATCAGAGTAAAATCAGAAATAAATATCCAATGAAATATACAGCAATACATGAAA